>CM042261.1:17263482-17418482 GCA_023566225.1 Romanogobio albipinnatus | reverse complement strand
AAAAAAAATTAAGGAACCAGCGGTGAATTAGTCTTCCGGGTTCTGACGTCATACCGGTTCCACCCTATTTCTGTGATCTCATGTGAATGTTCAAATGGTTATTGTTCACTTTTGAAAGCGCTACATTTTTCTTTTAATAAAATAAGATCTCATGTTTGTGACAGGTTGTCCTGTTTCAAAATGACTCATGATTAGTCATTAGGTTAGGCTGACATGGTAGCCGGGGACCAACGGAAATTAATTTTATTTACCAAGACTCAATTGTCACCATGACCCAGTTCTTCTTAGTTTATTCTCAGCAGTGCACATACTTCATTGCTTTAGGACCAGAAAACAGTTTTTCACTCTCAAACTTCACTCTCTACTCAAGGAGCTGCAGGCGGCCACATGAAAACCCTCTTTGAATTACTCATGAAGCACATGCCAAAAAAAAAAAAAAACACTATTTGTTTCTATAAAGTTGCTCTTACTCAAACACTTTTTGAACGAATTAGGTTAAAGAAAAAAGTTTTCAGGGAAAGTTTAAACTAGGTTGCAAGTTGAATGACCTTAGTGCAGGAAAAGATATGAGCAAATCTCATGAGCTGGTTTTATTGGCTGGAAATGAAATATGGGAAGAACAATGTGCTCCCTCATATTTTGGAGCCTTGGATTTTGAACTCCCAAAAGAAAAAAATACAGAAGTTGCATGATTATTGAAAAAAAGTCAGTCTAGCTTTCCCATAATGATGCCATTATCATATAAAAATGAGATATTATCATGTTATCAAGATGTCAACGGCAATTTAGATTTTCATTTTGACTGTTGTTTATTATTATTTCAGTTTAGCTGGTTTCTTTAAATTTGGTCAGATTTAAACTTGCATGCTACACAAAAGTTGTAGCACTAGACTAACAAATCTGAAAATAATAATACTACTAATAAAATAAAATAAAATTCTACAAAACATTTTGGTTCAATTCACGTAACTTTACAACATCTCAAATATCAATAACGTGTGTCTGCTGATAATTACTTCCTGCAACACAATAATGTGAAATTATGTTACCATAGTTGCATATGTACTGTATATTATCTATATATAATCGAACTATTCCATCTATCACATGCTTCTGCATTTGAAAAACACTCATCTCTATACGTATGTGAAAGTGATGGGTATCCAACACATTCACAGTCTATAAATAGACACATAACAACACATTTCAGCCAATCCAAACTCAGCCATGCTGTTTCTACAGTTCAAACCCTTCAGGGAAAAGAAAAAGTCATAACTTACAGTCAGGGATTGAGTGAAATAAATCACTTTCATGCTATTTTTCTCTCTGTTCCTGCTCTTTCTCATGAGGCAGCAGATAACAGGGTTTCTGCAGAAACAGCAGCTAAATCTGAACATTCAGTTCTTCAGCACTAGATGAAGATGACATCATGTGTAAGACAGCATATCCCAACAAAGCACTAGACATCTGCTAGCATAGAAACAGGCTTTAAAAGGACAACTTTACCAGTGATTTGATGTTTATATGGGATGTTCGGCGAGGTAAGAAGTTAGGTATTTATTTCACAGCCTCTGATGCCAATGTAAACCCTTCATGGGGATGATCTTGGGAATGAGAAAGATGTATTATGTTTATTCCTCAAAAGATGCCTTGAGTGTCCATAATGAACTTTTGAAAAAATGCATCTGGAGAGTGAATAATTTAGCCCACTAATGGGCTCTCAAAAACATTCAATTCTTTCCAACCTCAAACTTTGGTGTATATGCAGCATGTGCAGATTTTTCTCCTTGCTTGAGCATAAATCATCGCAGTTGTTCTCCTTTTTAGCAACATTTATTATGCTTAAGCATCGGATAGAAATTCACATTACATTCAGCTGCTTAAAATGCCATTAACAGCAAAAAAACAGAAGTCATTACAATCTCGAGTTATTACATTTTGTTTGTGCTGCTCCAAAGATTCCTCTAGGAGTAACCATACAGTAAATTGTCTTCAGAATGTTTATACAATTCTTACAGTATGTTAATTTATGCAAATTTCATAAACTGGGGAAATGTATGCCTTCCAGAACATCGACCAGCATCCGGTTCCTCCGCTCAAACAGCAGATATCACTCGCATGTACATGTTTGATCATGCACTACCAAACGGCTGCATTGTTTCATTTTTACAGGCGCAGCTGTACACGCTCAAATCATAATATATCTGAGTTATCAGTCAGATCTTTGTACTTCAACAGAACCAGGAGCAATACAAGAACGCCCACTCGACACATTCAGTATTTTGTTGCGATATGACACACAAAAATCACATCTCCACAGGATTCACCCACAACCACGGCCTAAACTTCCCACCCCGTCCCAGTGTGACCCTACCGTCATCATCAAAGACGTCCTCTGCCTCCTCATGCACGAGTTCTTTTATGTCATCCTCCGTGATGTCAGGAAAGGCCATTCCGTCTTATCCTCTCTTGCTTAAGCGTCTGAGCAGTAACTATACTGTAAAATTGAATCAATGTTCAGACTGTCTTCCCCCCGGGCGAACGTAAAGCCCACTGTCAGCTTGAGCCTGAGCAGAGAGGCGAAAGGCAATGGACCGCTTCTACTCACTGCATCGAGTCGAGTGTGAGTGTGTGTGGGAGCCCACACCATCCAGGCCAAGTTTCATCAACAGGATGATTTCATAATCTCCTGTGTGAGTGGCAGAATGAGAGAGATAGTGTGTGTGGTAAATATGCCAAGCATGGTGTTTCGAGTGGTGGTCAGGCCGAAGCATCTTGAGAGCCAAACCTTGGTGATTTAGGAGATATATTGGCGATATGTAACAGTGTTGTGTTCACAGGTTTCAACCTCAACATACAACCATTAAAAGGTCAAGAAAAAGAAGGAACAAACTAATTGTGTGCATATGTGTTTTTAGTAGAGTATCATATTTGATAAATCAGGAATTTATGGTATAGTATGATATGGGAGAATATGGAGCTCATACTCGAAACAAATATGCAATTTGGTGCAGCTGCTGATATTGCTATGACCAAAAATTAAGCAATGAAATCTTTATAACAACATAGCAGACTACTACAGTAAAACTTGCTTAGTTAAAAAAAAAAAAAGCTCTGTAGTTTTTTTATTGTGAGGGGCAAAACATATAATGCAATGGATAATCAAGTGTTTACTAAGTGTCATTTTGTTAGTAATCTTTACATATTACTAACAATATGAAAATTATCCATACGTTTATAAAAATCATTAAAGATTTCACAGCAAGACGTACCACAATCTGAAGGTGGACAATTTTAGAACTTTTACATGCTAAGTATAAACTATCAATCAGACGACTAAAGCATGTTGTAGATTGTGTACAGCAATGTTTTGATCATATAGAGGCCTTAGAAATGTATGTAACAGGCTTTATAGGGTAAAAGTGCATAGGGAATCACCTTATTTAGTAACACATAAAGACTTCTAACTGCACAATTTGGTGTGTTGGAAAGTCATGTTCTTCACATCTAAAGTCTTACTGAAATAGTAACTAGGCTGCAGTGAAGTCTTTCTCTTTAATTTTTGCATGCCTCTTATGAAAACTCTGTGGAATAGACCTAATGACAATCTCATTAACGGAGGGGTCAGCTCACACACTCACAGTCGTATAACAGCAATTATTCACTTCAGGACTCTTTTAAAAACATGTCCTAAATAGAGGAACCAAAATAGATCCACCCACACTTGTCACGTTTCCAGGAAACATTTTGATGTGATTGCTCCATCCTTTTACATTTAGTGGTGTTTGCCAAAGTAAGCATTACTATTATTATTGCTTAAACGTAGAGTGTGGGATTCAAACAGTATTAAACTGCAACATGTAACTCATCCTGAACCGCAAATAATGCTTTTCCAAACAACCAGACTTATGTTAGCTGGATTCCCAAGCTAACAAGGAATATTCTCAACGTTCTGGCAAGGTTCTCTCAAATCTACGAACAAATGTTCATCCAGTAACATTAATAGAATGTTCTTTCAGAGTTATCTGGTCTTTAATAATGTTCTTAAAACGTTAGCACAGAAATGTTGTCAAGTAACATTTTATTTCTGAAACGTTTTAGTTGGACGTTCTTCTAACGTTTTTTAAACGTTATAGATCATTTTAAAAAACATTCAAAATGATCAAATGGAATGTTTCCTTAAAGGGAGAGTTCACCCAAAAATGAAAATTAGCCCATGATTTACTCACCCTCAAGTCATCTTATGTGTATATGACTTTCTTCTTTCAGTAAAATCGGAGTTATATTTAAAAAGTCCTGACTAATCCAAGCATTATAATGGCAGTGAATTGTTGCCTAACTTCCGGCGGATTGCCGTACGCATCGATTTACAGCGAAAGAGTAACCCTTGACCCTTGATGCATGCATATTGACGAACGCAGAAGCGCAGAGGATAGAGCAAATCAAAACACCGGTCATGAATTAGAGTCTAAAATGAGAATTTTTAAAGAGAAATGGCGGAGGATTTCGATATAAGAGTAGAGGGGCTTGAGTTTGTTGCCCAGCCCTATCCGTGAGAGGCGTCAAAGCTTGTGATGCTTCTATACATCGCTTCAGGGCAGTGCCGCCGCTCCCACCACGCGTATCACGCGCAGCGCGTAGGGCACCAAGTGCTGAGGGGGGCACTACAAGAAAATCCTCTCCGCACTGATTGTTCAGAGAACATTCAGAAATTACATTTTCATAATGTTATATATCAAAATTGAAAATGAATGCCCTCTCAAGTCGTATTTACCACTAGGAAGTTCAGGGATAATTGATACCAAAGTTCCCGAAATGGGCTGTCCACAAACTTTAAACAATGGTGGAAGGGAGAACGATTGCTGCTGTGACTGGTATCCTTATTAGTTTTTTTCTCCACAACCGCTAGGCTACATTGCCTTGTCTTGTTGTTAAAGTAGTGCATATTTATTTACACATATAATCATTTGAAGTGTATTGTATGTATTAGGCCTATACACAGCGAAAATAGCTTGTATTTGAACGAATTTCAAGAATCGTCAGCAAGCTGATAGCGGTTAAGGTTGTCAATGACTATGGGACGCTAAATAATAAAATGCTTTAATACGATTTTCCCAATTAATAGGAAAGATTAAACCTGATGTCCTCCATGATTCCTGTTATTTCCGACAACAAAGCACTTGCGACAAGCTTGTAATCACGACTCCAGAAGTGGGAAGTAGGACATTTCAGAGAGTACATGACGGTAGTATTATATGCTGCCTTCACGTCCTATCGGAAATTTCCTACTTCCCACTTCTGAAGTCATGATTATGAGCTCATCGCATTCAAATTTTTAAGACTTGAGATTTACTAACAGTTTGCACCAGCGCAAACCCTCTTTTGGCATTAAAAGCCTACTGTCAGGATTTACCAACGACACTGAAAAGGCATGGAGAGGGTTTGCGGCGGACCTTTTTGCATATGCATTTGTAGGAGTTTCCCTTTCCAGACGCAAAACTTATGTAAGGAATTACTAAGTGATTTACTAAGGTTTGCGCAAGTCAATTTACTGGTATTTATGGCATTACTTACCGCCAAAAAAGGCATGTCTTAAACAAGACGCTAATTTGCCCTGTTTAGTAAATCTGGCCCTATATGTCTCCTGTAAACATGGTTCTTATAATAATGATTCTTAATAAGATGGGTCATCACGGAGGATGACATAAAAGAACTCGTGCATGAGGAGGCAGAGGACGTCTTTGATGATGACGGTAGGGTCACACTGGGACGGAGTGGGAAGTTTAGGCCGTGGTTGTGGGTGAATCCTGTGGAGATATGATTGTGTCATATCGCAATTCTAGTTTTCATATTGTAAGTTTGTTCTTTAAACAAGTTAAAACCTGGGGCTAGTTGAACACTAGCATTTGATAATCCCACAACTCTCTCTAATTCTACAGCTATGCAAGCAAAATTCACAGGATGTGTTGTGTTTGGTTTGGATTGACTCGCCCCTGGCCTACAGTCTCCTGTTGGTGCATTTCAGGTCTGTGCGCATGAATAATGAACGGCAAGAGAGTAATAAGACCCCTGAGGGAGCCAGGAGGAACTGTTCTCTAGACCAGAGACCATGCACAATATAAGCCTAAAATAATGTCAGTGTGAACCTCAAATCTAAGCACTGGATTGCAAGTATTGAAAAAAAAAAACATAAAAACAAGTGTTTTGTTATAAGAATGAGCAGTGATTATTGGTGGTCTTTTAAACCTTTAAAACATATCTCAGCTGCTGCAAAGACTAGGGACTTTGATGTATATAATTTACAATTCACAATAAAACAGGTATGTATTTGTTTTCCTTGTCTGTGTTATAGATATAAAAAATATTTTACGGCAATACAGGCACATCAACAGTCTGTCCTGTAATCATGTTAGCTGTTAGTCATTCCACTGAAAGCTAACATACCGACACGCGCACGCACACACACACACACACACCTGCTGTTATCAGCACATCCCACACACCACAGGCGGCCCTAGGTAAAAACAAGAGACACACTGAATGAAAAATATTAAACAAGAGCATTTGGGAATTAAGGACACTAATCTGCACAATATTTACACAGATATCGATAAGCTTTTTAAACAGCTAGCTGAAATTAATCTCTGCTGTCAGTCAGTGTTTATTTTATGGAAAAATCTTAGTGTCTGTATTGCCATCAAGTGCACAATTGTTCACATTGTATTACTTTAAATCAAAGTACTCACATCACCTTTAACATTCTTAGCACAACTCTTTTTAAACAATGTTTCTTCTTAAGAGTTCATCCATATGTCTCTTAAGTGAGTCAGATAAAAGGTCTCGTTCTTGATTTGGTAACAGTTCCAAGAACTGCATGAGGGCTGATATGAATTATCTTAATTCCTGCCAATCAAAGCTTAACAATGTGCTTTACTTATGCAAGAATGCGTAACCTCTTTTAGATAGCACAGATTGTGCTTCGACTTAAAGAGATGGTATAACAAGGAAGGATGTTGAAGTAAGCTGAGGAAATTCTCGTATTGTGCCAATTTGTTCATTTCTTTTCTCCAAGAATGCCAACATATATCATAATAATAATCTACTAAGAACGGCTGCTTTGCCAGCAACATAAAGGCATAAAGACGACATAAATATAAACATTTTACAGCACAGGTCCCGGTCTCACTAATGCTGATTCAAGGTTTCAGATCATAGCCAGTCTTTCTTTCATGCGTAATGAGTCTGTTAGCAGATTGATCTTGAATGGATGTTGGAGGAAGCTCAGTGAATGTAAATAATAAATAAGTCAATATTGAGCACTCCCATGACCAAGAACAGCTAACTATTGTTAGTCCAAAATAACAGTAGACTGTATACCAGCCTAGTGTCACCAATGCAACCATAAGGGGAGGAGTGTTGTTGATTTTAAACTCTTAGTGACCCAAAGCCATTTTGCTTTTCCCATGCTTGAAGGCATACTGAGGGCACAACCAATGTGACAAACAGTTTTACTGAACCACACCCTTTTGCCAGTTCGAATATAACTTCTGTTTTTACCACAAAACGATTTTTCATATCCCCAAAGACTTTTCAAATGCAAATGCATAGAGCGTGTGCCAAAAAAAAAAACTTGTGAATGCATGTTTCTTGTAGCGTTTTCTTTGAAGTATTATAAAAGGGATGGTATTAAATGCTAATGCATGTTGCTATATACTAAGGTGCTTAATTTTTTTTGCTGTGTTGGGTGTAATGGATTACCAGTAATGTGCATTTTGTAATCAGATTACTTTTTTGATGTAACGAGTAATGCATTACTTTATAAATGTACACATTAATATTTGAGTTACTTTTTTTTTTAAGTAATGCACAATACTTTTCATTTGAATTAATTTACACTTTTCATTTGAAAAAAAAAAAAAAACACCCGCAAGGCCTCAGCCAGTCAGAAAAAAGTAACAACATTACTTTCCATAAAAAGTAATGTAATTAGTTACTTTTTAAGGGAGTAACGCAATATTGTAACAAAATACTTTTAAAAGTAACTTTCCCCAACACTGATTACCATAGTACATTTAGCACTTTTTGAATAGCCTAAGAGTACGTTTACACGACAACAATGTACTTTAAAAAAATGAAAAGTTTAAAGTAGACGGCACCGTTCTCAAAATGATCCCCATTCTCACGGATCCACCAAAATGACTAAAAACGCTGTATCGAGGGTAACGCGGTACACTGTAAAAAATCCAACTTATGTTTTGTATGACAAATTCAGCTTTTAAAGTTTATTCAACTATTTAACATGAAAAAAGTTTGTACAACTAATTGACCCTAAGTTGAGAAAACTCAAATGTTCTGCAGCTGTTTTCTCAACTTTTTTTTTTACAGTGTATGATGTCATTGATAGACGATAAAGTATTGGTTTCAAAAACAAGCACTTTGAAACCCGTTTTCAAAAGTTTGCATTTTCAGATTCCCAAAATGCCATTGTCGTAAAAATTAGGGTGACCAAACATCCTGTTTTCCCAGGACATGTCCTGTTTTCAAGTCCTGTCCCTTATATAACAATTTTCTATCCATACAGAGGGGGCATACTTTAAATGTATTGAAATTAATAAGGAATCTTTGAGTAAACTTCGAGTATCATTTGATTATCTCATTGCCGGGCAGAGTGTCCTGGTTTTCGGTAATCAAAATATGGTCACCCTAGTATAAATGAACAGCCAAACTGCATAAAAAGTTTTCCGTTTTTCAATTGAAAACGGTGTTGTGTAAACAGCCCTTACATAACTTTACACATGTGAACACCTACCGTAAGTGTGATATTTTTCACAAATAATCAAGTGTTAATCTGCCAACATAACTCTTTCCCATCACAATTTGTTATTCACTCAAGATGCAGTTTATACCATGTTGTTATTTGAAGCACTTTGTGGTGATGAATTTGTTGCACTTTAATTCATTACTGCTAAACATTATGGTAAGAGGATAATTAAAGGGCCATTCAAAAAACAATATAACATTATCTTTATGAGCAGGACAGGCTATGGGTGGAGAAGCTTCTGTGGTTTGATTCACATCCGTTCCCACACAAACAGGTGACCTGAGAGAAGGGATGCGTTCGCAACAGGGGGTGGAGAGAGAAAGAAAAAGGGAAGGAGAAGAGCCACACCTCCCAGATAACTCATAGCATGTTGATGTTAGTTAAGAGCAATATTGGTCATGCCTCAGTTGTGCCACATCACACATTTACCACTTCCTGCAAACAAGCAATACAGGGACAGCCCAAAAAAAAAGTGAAATGGTACACGTTTTAAAATGACACCAAAATTGAAGTCCATTGGAGATATTATAGTAACACATGCCTGCACTGTAAAACAGAACAGTTTAAATTAATTAAAGAAAATTAGTTTGTTTAACTCTAAATATTACTAAAAGTTTATTGTACTTGATAGAAAAAAAAAGTTAAATGAACTCAAAATCTGATTGTATTAAACTGGCTGAGTTGCAGCAGATTTATAGTTCCCAGCATGCTTTGCTATAAGGAAAATAAATGTTTGTGTGTTTTTGTACAAGATTAATATACAGGGAGATATGTGTTAGTGTTTAATGTTCTGGGGTCAGCATTGTGGTGAATATCCTGTGGTTGGGCTGATGCAAATCAAGGCTATATGCATGTTGGTTAACTGTACATGCAAGGATAGAGATAGGCTGCGTCCGAAAACCTAGGCAGCTGACTCGTTGCCTCGCAGCCTTATCAGACAACGGCAGCGTTAATGCAGGCGATTAATTTTTTCAGCTTAACGCATTAAAAATATTTAACGCAAATAACGCAGCGTCCGTTTTTATATCCATTTTTGCCTAGTATTACATGATCATGCTCCTATTCATGTAAATGCTTTCAAGCGCAACAAGACAAGAGAACGCGCTGTATGTCAATGTCCTGTCTGTGTGGCTGCGTCTCATGTTAGCTAATCGAGGGATACTCTGACACACATACACACACTCGAAGCACAGACAGACTCGCGTCAGTCTCCTGCTCACATGGAGTTCTGCTCTTGAACAAATAATAACAACAACACAGAGAATTTAGAGTATTCTCACTTTAGGAGTCTTAAATTAGTTAATAACGTATTAAATTAACTTAAATAGTTGTGAGGAAACAAATGAGATCCGCGTCATGTTCGTCAGCGGCCTTCTTAAAGTGACAGGAGCACTGATGATGCCTGTCATTAATGTTCATCAAAGAACAACGGGAACAGAGAAAATTGTTGCTTTAATGATGATTAATCTATATTTAATTTATTATTTATGCAGTTAAGAAAGGTGTTTGATAACTATTACATTTCTGTATATGTCTAACAGGGAAGGGTATAAATATAACATTTATTATAATGGGTTTATGTAAAGATTGTTTTAAGTTCACTTAAATTAAAAGTTGTTTTTTTAAAGCCTAATAAATGTTGAAATTGGGAGCTTTCAGTTATACTGTAATGTAACGTCATTAATGTTTCATAGAGACGTTAGTATCAGTGATACTGGCCTTCAGTCATAAAAAGATGCCATTACAACACATATTTAAAATATGCTGTCTTTAAATTGTTTCTACATTAATTTGGAGAGTAACTGAAATTATTACAATATCAAAATATTAAAAACTTACAATATTAAAAACTTGGGATTAATCGCGATTAATTACAGAAAAAAAATGTGATAATTATTTTTTTTTTATCGATTCCCAGCACTAATTTAATTACTACATTAGTAATTTCTCGCTAGAAATGACATCAGAAGTGGAAAATGTTGGTAAAAAAAAACAAAACATACATTTATACACAAACTGACCTGCAAACGCAACTTTCGGACGCCATCTTTTTTTCCAGCTCAACTGTCACAGAATGGAAAGCATGGGATTGTGGGATAGCAAAGGCAGCGAAGGATACAAATATGCTGCCTTCAAAAATCGATCAGATGAAGGTCTCTCAGGAGACAGGAAGTGAAGCTAACATTAGATTCGGATGTGCCTTGGTGCCTTCCTGCCTTGAAATGTGTCCTCCGAAGGCAGCATTTTCCAGGTTTCGGATGCAGCCATAGTCTCTTTGATAGTTGCATTAGCACATGTTAGTGTGTTGTTGCTAACTAGGACTTAAACATAAAGGTTAATACGATTTTTATGCAAACAAACTACAAAATAAAAATCGAAAGTTTTACAAACTTAATCATTAATCAATGTTTTGAGGTAATCGGTTTCCACAAATGTTTTGAGGATTCTGAACTTATCAATTTGCCTTATCAAACGAGGACATGTTAGTATTGTATGCCTGATGATACACTCTAAAAAACATGGTGCTATATGGCACTAAAAGTGGTTCTTGGCTAGTAATCATAGGGGAACCATTTTTGGTGCTATATAGCACCATATCTTAACAGGTTCTGTATATGTTAGCGGTGCTATACAGCACCTCAGTCATCCCAAAGAGCCGCTGAAGAACCACTGAAGCACCACTGAAACACCAAGATTTGGTGCTATACAGCACTTAAAGTGGTTCCCCTATGATTACGAGCCAAACAACCACTTTTAGTGCCATATAAATCACCATTTGTATGGTATGTGTGTATGGTAGTTTTTGAAGGGGAGAGAGAGAAAGAAGGGAGAGAAAAATGTGAATGGACCTGTGTAAGGACCACAGTTGATCAGCATCTGAAATAACTATTGTATAAAATTACAAAAACAATGGCAAAACAATATTTTTATTTAAATGTATTCTTTTATTTAAATATTTCTTTGAATAATTAGATGTTAATTAGATGCTAGTGATTTTGGTATTTATGTCATTTATATAATAAGAATGAATTTAATTTGAAAAATGAAATGCTCTTTACCCATGAACATGCTGAGAACTGCCTGGTGCTGAGCTCTTAGTTTCCCATCCTGTTGAGTGTGAGAATCCCATATGGAGTTCCAGAACTCCAGACAAGGAGCTTTTTTCCAGTTTATCTGCATGAGAATGTTCTTTCCCAGCATGCCTGGCGAGGCTGTCACCCTCTGCTCATTCAGCCTCGCCAACCCAGGGATCTTGGCATTCCTCGGTGGGCCCACATCCTGCTTTTAAAACAACGATGAGCCATGGTAACATCCCAGAATCCATCAACAGGAATCGCATGCCCCAAAACTCCCAGGCAGACTAGCGAGCTCTTGAAAACCCTGGGTCCCCTCATTTAGGATTGCACAATGTTGTTGTCCCTTCTGTTCCAGTAATGTGTACCTGTTGGAAGCTACTTTTGTAATACAAAATAAAGTTAAATGAGGCATCGTCACCCTATTGGTGCATGATTTATGGGCTTCGGATGTGTCAGAGTTGTTTTGTAATAATTCCTGCGGGCTACTGCTGGTTTCTTTAGGACTGAATTTATTAGAATGACTCATTCTGTCAGCTTTTTGGAGACAAGACGAAACATGGTAAACACACAGCATTCTGCCATTTGTTGTCTGGCTAATAAGATTACCAATGGTAAATATTCTTCAGAATTGAAAAACAAAAACAAATGAAATTAAACCGTTATGGGTTTGCCACTGTGTTGCTATGGAGTTGCTAACACCAGTGTTGTTATTGTTATAACTAAGTTAAAACTATTAAATCTAAAATTAAGTTCGAATAAAATATAATTAAAGGGTTAGTTCACCCAAAAATGAAAATAATGTAATTTATTTCTCACCCTCATGCCGTTCCACACCCGTAAGACCTCCGTTCATCTTCGGAACACAAATGAAATCGCGTGTGAAAACCGCCAAACTGCTGAAATCATGTGACTTTGGCGCTCCGAACCGCTGATTCGACACGCTGATTCATAACGCTCTGAAGCTTCATCGGATTTCAACAAAAATATCTTAATTTGTGTTCCGAAGATGAACGGAGGTATTACAGGTGTGGAACGGCATGAGGGTGAGAATGGGCGTCGGAACCATTGTATGTGGGACAAGACCCACCCACTTTTTACGATCAATGATATTGGAATTCAGCATGTCTGTTTACTTACCCCAACCGATAAACACTTGTTATTAAACACATATTAGACGCTTTATTTCCACTTTTCTAATATTTTCTTCATTTTTAATGAAAATAAATGCCTTTCCGATCTGATATGTGATGGGAAAAGGGAGTAGAGTGAGTTCGGCAAAAGGCGGATTCGAACCAAGGTTCGATTTGCGTCAAAACTTAATGCGATGCGTCTTACCCCTACACTATTGCCACTCTCAAATACATGGTGATTTCCGTGATTTTGTCTTTCCCAACCAGACGTTTAGCAAACAAGGCAGTATATTTGTACTTAATGTAAATGGCATAGATCAACTCCAGTAAAAATTTTCTGAGAGAGGACCCACCCACATTTCCCCGTGGATTCCGACGCCCATGAGGGTGAGTAATACATTAGCCTACATTATGTTCATTTTTGGGTGAACCAACCCTTTAATAGATTAAAATTATAATAATAATTAAAAAAAGAAAATTAGGAATGTTGTGTTGGCAATTATATAAAATGTTTAAGTAGCCTACTAAAATTACTAACCATTACATTATAACTAAATAGAAAAATAACTGACAAAAACATAGAAAATGACTAAAACGTAAACTAAAATATAAAAAAAAAAGAATTAAAAAAAAAAAAAGCGAATTTTAAGATATTAATAAATACAATAGTATTAAAATAAGTAACTGTGATACTTGGCATGTTGCCCAAATATTTGATATTTTACATTTGGCTTGGGTCCCTCCTTTAGGCTATTAGAAGGCCAAGTTTTTTTTCTTCTACTTCTTCTATAGCAACTTAAATTCAATCACATAAATTCATCAACAAGCCACACAAATTATATTATGGAAATATTATCATATATTATGATATTTAAGTTACACAAAGTGAGTTACATGCCGAAGTTTAATACTATGGGGTTTGTTTGAATCATTAACCCCCAGCATGCACTACTAATAAATTCAGTCTTAGTCAACTGATCTCCCTATTCATCCTGTTTACAAGAACTCTGCAGCATATCTGCTGTTTCATTTCTTTAATTTCCACCAATTCTTGCGACATTAGCATCTAACAACACACTGAGGAAAACAACTTAAAAACCCTGAATCATTTTAAAGATGTTCATGTATTGAGTGAAACTAGAATATTTCATCATACACAAAGGTCACTAACAAAAACAAGTGAGCAAGCAAACCAGGTAAAGGACCCATTTATTTTTTGTCCTGCTGTGTGTCTTAAATGTTGTTGAACCGAGTGCACTCATGCTGTAAGCAGGCACAATAAATTCCTTTCCAGCAGGGGCCATTCAGGATTACTGACATTGTGATCAAAGACTGTGTTTTTGTTAAATCCGCTATGGTTGATGGTACTTGCTGTGGCCGTGTTTGAGGGTTCTTACCTGCATCAGCATGCTTGAATTGCCCCTGCTGTTTTATAATATCAGGGCCATTATGTCATCACGGTCTTGTGTAACTATCAAATACATTACTGTGGATGTCTAAATAATCCATGTTTTCTGAGAAGAACCAAATTATTGCTAAACAGCAAAAGGGTGGAAGATGGTTCAAATGAAGAGAAGGAAATGAAACCGCAAGAGGAGTGTGAATGAATCACATTTCTGTAACCTAAACCTCTTAACCTCCATATTAAGGATCCTGTATTAGCTCCAGAGAGGCGTGTTGCCATGGAGTGGGAGGATGCTGTTCTGCCTCCAAAGCTCATAGTAAAGCAATAAATGTTGAAAAAGAAAGTAAGCCAAAAGCAGAAAATAAAACGAAAGCAAACACATAGGTCTCAAATACTGCAAACAAAATGAGACTTTGATTGTTTTATGATGCTGCCCTCAGAAGTGAGTCCTCAAGATAAAGCATCGACTTTAATGAAAATGTATTTTTAGCATAGTATTTTTGCATCAATTACTGTACACACAAAACTGCAAGTAACCACATCATTGCTGATATTCAGACCAACAGCATCGACTGTGATATTAAAGGTACAGTATGTAATATCGACAGCTAGTGGTTGAAATGAGTACTGCAGTCCAAATTCAAAATATTGGAGAGGGTTGTTTCTCGCGCCCCCTCCTTCTCAGACTTGACGCTCGCACGGGTTGCCAGATTGACCACACGCTACAAGAGCAAATGCAAATGCAAATGGAAAGGCGTTGATTTATCCGCGTTTTAATATGCTCCCGTTCAGAGATTTTTAGATGGATTCCGAGGCTTTTTAGGTTGTGTAGGAACTGCGATCTCTGCCCCAGTTTGTTTGCTGGCTTCTATGGCTACAATTGTTTTCTGCCAACTGGCAACCCGGGGTGTCGAAATATTAGCAGTGGGCGGGTTCACACGGATCTAAACAAAAACAGATATTCCAACAAGGAACGCACATTTCAAAGTAGAATAACTGGCTGTGGCATTGTTTTTCAGAGAATCTTAGCATTTTTCCTAATCTGCAAATGGTATTTTTATTCTTTAGTAGTCATAAAATTACATACAGCACCTTTAATTTTATACTACAGTTCAACAAACTTGAACATTTTAAATAAAATATAGCCAGTTAGCTTTGTTTATTTACCTGCTCTGCAGAAAATAATTTTGAATACTTAATAAGCCACAGAAGAATTGTTCCAGTCTCCATGCAACACACAGTTGTGTTTCGGGAAGTGTTTTTGAACAAATCATCTGAGTGAATGATAATATGACAGTAAAGACAGTTGTGTTCGAATAGCATGTACTAGCATATTCCTTTGACTATTTCTGCCATATCTATGGGCTTGTGGTTTTTGCACTTAAAGGATTAGTTCACTTCAAAATGAACATTTCCTGATATTTTACTCACCCCCATCTCATCCAAGATGTTCATGTCTTTCTTTCTTCAGTCGAAAAGAAATTACGTTTTTTGAGGAAAACATTCCAGGCACTTCCATGGCAACCGAAATATTGAAGGTCCAAATCAATGTAGTTTCAAAGGGCTTCGAAGGGCTTCAGAGGCTCTACACGATCCCAGACGAGGAATAGGGTCTAATCTAGCGAAAAGATCGGTCATAAAAAAAGTATATACTTTTTAACCTAAATTGCTCATCTTGCGCTGCTTTGCGACATGCCACGGATGGCGCAATCACGTCGGAAAGGTCACGCTAGGCCCCAAGCAAACATGCGAGGACTAATACAAACGCCCTTTACCAAAAAACACTCCATCTTCAACATCAAAATCGTTCGATATCGTTGTTTTTTTGTTAAAGGACATTTGTATTAGTCTTCACATGTGCGCTTTGTAAACACGGGGGTGGTACTTCTGCCTACGTCTAGCATGACCTTTCTGAAGTGATTACGCAATCCTTGGCACGTCGCAGAGCAG
The DNA here is from genome assembly GCA_023566225.1 of Romanogobio albipinnatus. NCBI lineage: Eukaryota > Metazoa > Chordata > Actinopteri > Cypriniformes > Gobionidae > Romanogobio > Romanogobio albipinnatus. The sequence continues at coordinate 17,402,099 of CM042261.1, read as the reverse complement.
CGCAAGATGAGCAATTTAGGTTAAAAAGTATATTCATTTTTATAATTTTTTTTAAAATGACAGATCATTTAGCTAAATAAGACCCTATTCCTCGTCTGGGATCGCGCAGAGCCTCTGAAGCCCTTCAAGCGCTTTGAAATAGGCCTGTCGCGATTGGTCCAATCGACTACGTCGACGCTGTTAATTAGTCAATGTCAAAATTTTTAGTCGACTGGGTAAGTTGGGTACGATATGAAATTGTATTACCAGTAGGCCTACTTTAAAAATGAGAGCACTCTAATAAGAGCAGTAGCCTATTTCTTAATTTGCGTCGATGTGTGACAGCAGGAGTGAGGACGTGAGTGTGTGAGCTTTGCTTCCACCATTCACTAAACAATGGAAGCAGAACAGTCAAATATACATGCGCAGCTCAGGAAAAAGAAAGCAACAGAAAAGTGTGGCGTGGCCGGGACTCGCTTGTGCTCGCACGCTGCCGGACTCTGACCTGAAGCACGCGCAGCCGCCTTTCACTCAGACAGATCGCGACACCAGTTTTGCAGATTATTGGATTTGAACGGTAAAAAATCTGTAAAATGCACGTCCTGGCGAGTATTCGGGTAAACGCAGTCGGATATGTCTTTAGTGAATGTATACAGAGTTGAATGAGAAATCGGGTGTTACAATGAATTTGGTCCGTGCAGCTCTTAAAGGGCCGTAGCTAATATTCTGTGAGAAGCAGGGCAGGGCAGGAACATGCCGGCCAAGTGAGTTTTTAGGGTTTTTTAACCCTAAAACAATGAATAGTAAGTTCATATTATTCAATTACTTTTACAGTTTTTTGCCATGGTATTGATTCAGTATCGGTATTGAGGAATTTTAGTCTGGTATCGTATCGAAGTCATAATTTTGGTATCGTGACAACACTATTCTATATAAAAAGTATTTGCTGATATTCTCTTTTTTGCTATGTTGGTTTACAAATTTGTACCTTTTTACATTTTTACTCTTTTAGTTTTACATTTTGTCAAGGGCTTGTTTACATTTATACTTTTTTTTAATTGTACGCTACTGAAGGCCAACGTTGCAAGTAAAATTAATTGTTTTTAAGTAAAATTGTTGAAAATTATTGTGATAAATTAGTCTATAGATTAATCGATAAATTAGTCGATAGATTAATCAAGTTAGTGGCAGCCCTACTTTGAAACTGCATTGATTTGGACCTTCAACATTTTGGTTGCCATGGAAGTCTATGATGTGGAGAAAAATCCTGGAATGTTTTTCTCAAAAAACTTAATTTCTTTTCGACTGAAGAAAGAAAGACATGAACATCTTGGATGAGATGGGGGTGAGTAAAATATAAGGACATTTTCATTTTGAAGTGAACTAATTCTTTAAGCACTTATGTATTGTATGCCGTGTTACCTGAATCCCAGTATTTAACCCAAGTGTTCAAGTGGGCATGAAAAACACAATCGTGTGTAGAACTTTTGATTGCCTGATGAGACACACTCACAACATTCCAGCTACCAAAAAAATATTCTAAGAATATTTTGCTAACGTTCCCAAAATGCTATTTTTAAAACGTCCAGTTTTTATTTTATTTTAAATTTTTATGTTTCTTGGTTATGTCAATGTTAAGGAATGGTAAAGGAAATATTTCACTGGCATAAGCAAAACAATCCCCACCACTGAGGCTCAGAATAAATCACTGATACAAACAGTAATAGGTTGTAATGGTGTTGGACTGTATACTCACCTAAAGGATTATTAGGAACACCTGTTCAATTTCTCATTAATGCATTTATCTAATCAACCAATCACATGGCAGTTGCTTCAATGCATTTATGGGTGTGGTCCTGGTCAAGAATCTCCTGAACTCCAAACTGAATGTCAGAATGGGAAAGAAAGGTGATTTAAGCAATTTTGAGCGTGGCATGGTTGTTGGTGCCAGGCGGGACGGTCTGAGTATTTCACAATCTGCTCAGTTACTGGGATTTTCTCAACCATTTCTAGGGTTTACAAAGAATGGTGTGAAAAGGGAAAAACCTCCAGTATGCGGCAGTCCTGTGGGCGAAAATGCCTTGTTGATGCTAGAGGTCAGAGGAGAATGGGCCGACTGATTCAAGCTGATAGAAGAGCAACTTTGACTGAAATAACCACTTGTTACAACCGAGGTATGCAGCAAAGCATTTGTGAAGTTACAACACGCACAACCTTGAGGCGGATGGGCTACAACAGCAGAAGACCCCACCGGGTACCACACATCTCCACTACAAATAGGAAAAAGAGGCTACAATTTGCACGAGATCACCAAAATTGGACAGTTGAAGACTGGAAAAATGTTGCCTGGTCTGATGAGTCTCGATTTCTGTTGAGACATTCAGATGGTAGAGTCAGAATTTGGTGTAAACAGAATGAGAACATGGATCCATCATGCCTTGTTACCACTGTGCAGGCTGGTGGTGGTGGTGTAATGGTGTGGGGGATGTTTTCTTGGCACACTTTAGGCCCCTTAGTGCCAATTGGGCATCGTTTAAATGCCACGGCCTACCTGAGCATTGTTTCTGACCATGTCCATCCCTTTATGACCACCATGTACCCATCCTCTGATGGCTACTTCCAGCAGGATAATGCACCATGTCACAAAGCTCGAATCATTTCAAATTGGTTTCTTGAACATGACAATGAGTTGACTGTACTAAAATGGCCCCCACAGTCACCAGATCTCAACCCAATAGAGCATCTTTGGGATGTGGTGGAACGGGAGCTTCGTGCCCTGGATGTGCATCTCATAAATCTCCATCAACTGCAAGATGCTATCCTATCAATATGGGCCAACATTTCTAAAGAATGCTTTCAGCACCTTGTTGAATCAATGCCACGTAGAATTAAGGCAGTTCTGAAGGCAAAAGGGGGTAAAACAGTATTAGTATGATGTTCCTAATAATCCTTTAGGTGAGTGTATATCTTCAATCTTGGAACATTGCGAAGTCAATCAAATTTGAGGATCGGAACTAACTGTTGAATAATACTACTTAGTGCTTCTGTTTCCACTGCACTCAAAATTGCTTACCAAAAATGTCCTCTTTACAGTAAAAGGAAACTTTCTTAATTTCCTCAATGGACACTGAAGTGCAATAAGTGCAATCTTCACATTGCAAAATGTTGCTTTCTCTGAAAGTGACAGGCTTTAATGTATCAAAGAAAGTTAGATATCTGTGATGTCCAAGTATAAGTGCAGTCCCAAGTAACAGGGAACGTTCTCAGAACTTTAGCTAATGTTCGGCAAGGTTCTCTCAAAGTTATGAACAAACATTCTTAACCTTAAAGGAACACTCCACTTTTTTGGGACTTTAGCTTATTCACTGTATCCCCCAGAGTTAGATAAGTCCATACATACCATTCTCATCTCCGTACATCCCATAACTCTGTCTGACGCACCCACCGTTAGCCTAGCTTAGCACAAAGACTGAAGGTAAACGGCTCCAGCTAGCCTACTGCTCAATAAGTGACAAAATAACACCAACATTTTCCTATTTACATGTTGTGATGTGTATAGTCACAGTGTGTACAAACAACAAGGTTACATGAGACACAGCCATATTATAAACGTATATACACTGGGGACTATATTCTCAGAAGGCGCAGCACTGCTCTACTTCTGCGGAGTGCAGAGTGATTTGCTCGCAGGACCGGAGAAGCCCCGCTGTTACGTCTGTCAACAAAACCAACGTGACTAGGAAGATAGTAGCGAATGTGACTGTTGCATGGCTGACTGAGGAATTGTCAGAGGATTTTTACTTTGTATCAAACCAAAATCCAGAACCATATCGTTTTGAGCCAGAATACACAGACAAGGAGTTACAAAATTTGGAAGCTGATAGACAAGACGCCGAATTACCTCTAGCACCGCTAATTTGTTACTGTGACAGTCAGAGCGCGTTCGTGACAACACAATACTAACATTACAGGGGATACATGGAGCACGGGAACAACTGCAATACAGTAGTAAAAAAACATCCTAACTGTGTCGGATACGGGTGTGGGTCGTGTCGGACAAGGGAGAAACAGGTCTAAACACGGGTTTAAAACAGTTTATGCATGTTGTTGTAGATGTGTTCCTAAAACATATATGCATATTTTTAGGAACACATCTACAAAAATATGCCTAGCCTGCATTTCAAGTTGATAAAATAATTTCAAATCCATATCAGTTTATTCACAACCGCGCCCGCGCAATCTGCCTGCACTGCAGTCGTCGGGATGGATCCTGAGGAGTTGAAGAAAAGATCGTATTGGATAGCCGCAAATGAAACCAAACCGGGTACGGACGGGTGTGGATTTACAAAATCGGACCCGTGCAGGACTCTGGTTTACAGTGCATAGTTCATGGAATGCGTTTCTGAAAAGTTTTCATTGGATGTTCATCTAACATTTTTTAAACGTTAAGGCCAATTCACACTGACCAACACAGACCAATGCGGACAAGCACCAGATTACAGTACGTCACTTCTCAGACATTCCATGACCCAACAAGCTCCAATTCAGCTTGTTCAGTCTGTGAAAACAACCTCCTAGAGACGCCAATAGACACCGACAGGGGTAACACATTGATCCCTACAAAACCCTACTAAAGTGTCTGTTGCCTTCTGGCGGCACAGTGTGAAATGGCCTTTAATGTTCAGAGAACATTCAAAAGTAATATTACCATAATTTTGGAAAAATGGAATGTTCCCTCAATGTTCACATATCCAAGACCTTTTTTTTATATTTAAAAAACTGGACATTTTGAATGTTCAGAGAACAAAGTAATGGCTACATTACGGTAAAGGTTCTTTTTTTTGTTAGCTGGAGTGCTGTGTGGAGACTGATATATTCAAATCTGAGACTTTGAATATTGATATGACAACAATGACACTTACCAACACCACAGACTCCTTTGCAGCATGTTTAATGTTCACCGCTCTCTCTCTAGGGGGTTCTTATGTCTCATTGTCAGGGCTCTCAGATGGCGAGATTAAGTAACAGTCATTGTTGGCAAGATGGTGTTAAACAGTCGGCTGCCGTGTGGCAGTACGCTAAGCACCTGAATGGACCTTTCTGCAATAGATTTGTGTATGTGTGTGTGTTGTTAAAAGGGGATTAGTTGTGTCTCCTAAGGACAATTTTGAATTATCATCAGAGACATTATGAATCTCCCATCTGGTCAGAAACAGATACAATCTCTCCTCAAAACGTGTGTGTACTGGACCCTAATCTTACAAAGCATTATCAAAACATAAAATGTAATTGTTGTCCAGCAGCTAGGGATTTTCTACAAGAATAATCTATTGTAACATTGTCCACTATCATGCAACCATGGCAAGAGCTCCAGTGGGTGGACACACAGCAGTCACTAGAGGCTTTCTGTGGGTGGAAATGCTCTTCAGGCATTGATCAGACAGGCAGACCATGTCAAATAGGACTCTAAGAATAACGTTCTCTGTTTCAGACTCTTCAGAAGGGAACCGGGTTATCGAAGGAGAAAGAGGAGTATTTTTGGCATCTAACTTTCTTCAGTGATTTGTCACAGCCCCTCTGATGAAACAGATGTCACTGTTGAAAGATTCAGAGCAATTAGTTCATTATGAAGGGATGAAGACGATAAAGATAAAGAACCCTTTTTCAGGGTTAAATACTTGTTGACCACAGAAAAAAGAAAAAAGTCATCCCTTACTTCATATGTAGTTTTTTTTTTTGTTTGTTTATGGCCCAGGTGTCCCCTGCTGGTAGTAAATCATTCAAATATTGTATATATATATAAAAATTGTGGATATTATATATATATATATATTTATATTTTTATATTATATAACACCAACACACACTTCACATAATCACATGTAAACCAAACTTTGATGTTAGCTATGACCTGTCCTAGAAGCTAATAAAAACAGATATATTAAAAGATATAAAGATATTAAATATCATAAGATTATAAGATGTTTCCAAAAAATATTAAACAGCACAACATTTTTCAATATTGATATTAAGAGATGTTTCTTGAGCATTTTAGATTCATCTTTGCCATAATAGGTATAAATTACATTTTAAAAGATTAAAATACAAAACGGCCATTTTAAATTTAAATGATTTAAGTTTAAATGATTTAAATGGATTTTTTTTTAAAAAAATCAAAAACAAAGATTGCAGATTTCAAAATGTCTTGTCCCTTTGTTTTTGACTCACAAACTAAAATAATTTTCTGTGGTAAACATCATAATGCCATGATGCCATTAATAATAAAAAAATCCCCTTTCATTTATTGTTCATTTGCTGATAACTGCCTCTGCTAGACTGACATATTGACACTAGAGGAAGTCATCACCAAGCATGTCTATCTCACTTATCTGAAAGACTGATCAAGACCTTGAAAAGTCTCAGGGGTCAACCAGGCTGAAAATCTGTTGAGCAGATCCGATAAATCACCATAATCAGGCATCTCTTTGAGGATGTGCTTGGGGTGTCTTGTCAGATGGCGTTACACCTCACAAAGGCCTGTCTTTCCCTCTAGCGTTGATCAATACTCCACCTTTATCCAAAACTTCAGCAAGAGCCTTGGAGGAAATTGAAGGGAACAATCTTCATTTTAACTCTACCAACAATAGATCCCATATAGATCCCCCACCAGCTCTGCTGGTGTTCCTTCTCCACCATATTTTTTGCTCTCTTCAAAGACTGTCTCCGCAGGTAAAGTCAGACAGGAGACAGCTCTGGTCTCAGAGACGCCACAGGCTATCATACAGCCTAGAGCTCTGGGATCCTTCACCACCCCTCAGACACCTTCAAGCCCCTCATGTGGAGAGGATCGAGTCCTCATTCCCCACGCTGTGCTGCCTTTTGTCTCGCGGGTACAAACACCTCTCCAACATGTCTATATGTGCGTCTAGCAGACTACCCAGATCCACTCTTCACAGAGATGAAAGGAGTCTTTGAAATAAAATAAGCCCCCCCGATAGCTCTGTGTGTGTGCGCGTTTCATCCTTCACAAAAAACGGTGGGGCGTTCCTAACAATTAGTTTTAATACGGGTGGAGTGGGGTTCAATTCACACAGATTATCTTTTTATCTACAGTCCATGGCGAGCCTTCAGCTTCTTCTCAGACACAAAGGGAATACAGACACAGTGGAATTAGCAATTATTTTAAGCTTCATCCATCAGTTTGGACAAGCACTTCAATACCACCAAAACTTTTATGCCTATACAGACAATCCTATATAAGATCATTACAAATCACATTGTACGACATGGGCCTACGACATGGCTGTACAATGATGAACCTAGTGAATCGTAGGCTACGATGCATGTTAGTATAGAAGAATGAAACTTCATCAGCATGTGCTAGTGGTAAACAAATAGAGCAAGATAAATCACACTTTGGCAATTGTGGATTTTATGTGTGCTGAAAAAAGAGGATTAAGGGAAAGAGTGGAATATGGACGGTTTCATTGAGGCAAACTTGGCAATGGCATGCCAATTTTGCAAATGGAGCTGGAGTTTCATTGATTAATACGCCATTTCATGTGGCATTTAAGGTCGTAGTAGAAAATAAAGTGTGTGATGAGCATGCTACATTTCGGACACTGTCTATCTTTGGTCGCAAAACCGTGACAATAGCCGTTTTTGAGCCTCTCTCAATGTACAATGTAGTTTAGACCACCGTTTAGGAGCCACAATCACAGAATTCACCACGATTGGTCATCTTTCATCTGGGACAGCCCATAACATGTTCTACTGAAGAATGTGAAAACAAATGCTACAGAAATTTGGTTTTATGTGTCATTAGCTGCTTCCATCTGCATTTTATGCACATTTTGGGATATGGCATAAAAAAAAACACTGGATGAAAACACCAAGGATTCTAAAAATGCAATACTGGTAATATAAAAATATATATAAGACATGTACATAAACTATGATGGAAATTACATGTACCAAAGAAATCCCTCCATGTACAACAACAACAACAAAAATCATGTGACTTTGCCTCAAGAGCAAAAGTGAGAAGTATGTTTGGACAAGCTAACATTCTTAACATCATTTTTGAAAAAGAAGTGACTTCAATTCTTGATGGAAAACATCAACAAACACATATTTTCCAAGAAATGCAAGTAGAGATTGTGTTCGCAAACACCAGGCCTCTGAACTCAAGATAATGGTGTTCTAAGATGCAAGTAATTCATGATTTATGAAAAAAGAGCCTGACTGCGTCAACTACCATATTTTGTGCCAATTTTCTAGAAAGTGATGTCTTTTTTTCTCCAAATTCACAATTTTGGATAGAAACATAGCTATTATTTTTCACCAAAAAGAAAACCAGCCAATCAGAAACCTACCTGACACATGCGCATTAGAGGTTTCATTCTTGTGCGCAATTTCACTCAAATTATGACCAATAAATGTCTTTGTATACTCAAGAGGAGGAATGGGTGGACTGAATTGCGAATGCAACAGGGACAACATATGTGAAATAGTTGGCCAGCTCTTAAATAGCATGACTTAGATAAATAGCATCGCACAGATCAGATCTCTCCCCGAATGAGAAACAGGTGGAAATTAATACTAATCTGGGAGTGATTGAGGTGGAATTCATGGCACATGGTCAACATTCCCAGAGCAACAGCAGCTGTAGCTGTTCTGTTTAGGTTTGCAGAGGAATGATTTGCACATTATCTGCTAAGCTAAAGCATGGCTGTCGTTAATTAGCCATGCAAAGGGTTTCCGAGGCCAGGGGTTCCCTCTGTTGTCACAGGGCATTCGGCTGATGAGCCTGAACTAAATCTTTTCTGTCACACGTGAAACTAGATTTCTCTCTGCTTCTCTCTCTTTCCTTTGCTTGGCTGCAATGCGAAACATAGTTAACACTGTACTCATTTTGACATGGGGGTGGTGAGATTCATACAAAGGTAACAGTGAATCAGCATCATGTCCTATTTAATAAACATCTGATTCATTTTCCAGGATTATGCTTGTCTGAGCCAAATCAAGTCTGCTTGGTTCAGTACAAGTAATCTGCAGCCAACCAGAGAGGAAGAGGAGAGCGTCCCCTGCAGTTAAATCACAGTAACACAAGTCGGGACACACAATTATGCCATAATTATCATGCTTAAGCTTAAAAAAACACATGATCCTATATATAAATTGGCCATATTTGCACATGACCTCAGACTAAATTTAAACTAGTCCATGCTTGAAACCAAAAATGATCCATAAAATAATATGTAGCTAATACAAAATATCCCCAAGGGCCAAGGCATTGAAAGCTTCCAATCACTGAAGGATAAAAACTATATTATTAATACTTTTATATTAGAAGTTCCAGGTTTTACGAACCCACCAAATATACTTTTTGCCAAGCCTTGATCCCCTTGTAGTCAAAGATCTGTAAGCTTTTTATTGGGTGGCCATTGACTAGTTTTGAAATTCAACACTATAGATTAGAACTAAAACTAAGACACATTCAAATCCTTGTTATTTCACATCTGAGTGAACCTCTGGCTGAACAAGTCAGCCATTAATCTGAAGAACACAACACCAATCAGCTGTCCTGGCCTTCAGCCATTCAGAGCCCAGCGCAAGCCAGAACGTGACCAACACTCGATCCCGGACACCCATGGTGTTTATCTTCAAGCAGAAAGCGAGCAGAAGAGGAGCCATTGTGGACACTTCACCTTCACACTCACTTCATGCTCTCCCTCCTTTTCTTCACACACAAATGTAAACACAGACAGACCCATACAAAATGCAAATATAGAGGGAACATTTCAGACACATTTGATTGTGTTATTGGTCACAGTATGATATGGATACCATTATCGTATAATAGAACAATTCAGTTTCAGCAGTCATTTACACTTTTAAAAATAAAGGTTCCAAATGGGGTGTTTTTTTCCGCAGAAATGCCATAGAAGAACCATTTTTGGTTCCCCAATGAGCCTTTCAGTGAACAGCTCTTAAAAGAACCATTTTTTTTCTTAGTGTGAAGAACATTTTAATAATCTAAAGAACCTATTTCCACTATAAAGTCCATGGAAAGATTCCATAAATGTTCAAGGGTTTTCATGGAACCATCAAGAACCTTTATTTTTAAGTATATAGACCATTTGCACCGAGATAAGATGTATTCACCAACCCTTCCAGCATGTTCTTTCACACACACACATGAACATATCACACTCACTGTTGAACTTCCTGTGACGGGCCCGGGCCCTCCAGGCCCGGTTGCGAATCCAGTGCAGCTTTCGCGACAGTTCCATGGCTGTGCGCCAGACTGTGCCCACAGGACGTCATTGACCGGCGTCAGAACAAACTTCTCCTCTTGTCCCCCAACCATGAGCTCATATCCAAAGCAAACATTGGACCCTTTGAGGGTCTTCGTCCAGTTCTCAAAGTAGACTATTTCCTCTCTGTCTGGGTGTGTATCTGTCGTCTCAACACGTCTGTTTGCGTTGCCTGAGATCTATATTTTATGCATGAGTCAGGGGAACCCAACTCCCTCTCTGCTGCTCTGACACACAGACGCCACTCAGCTTGTCTTCATCCAGGGAGCACCACCTATCCATGGCTGACATCTGGGTGCACACATACACACATTTGCACACACACATAGAACTGAAACATGACTCTAGTTGTCTCCTGGACAAAAAGAAGGGATTGGATACCAGTGAACATACACTATATCTTTGACTGGAAGGTGTATTTCTCTTATGTTTTTCCATTAGTGTGTGTGTGTGTGTGTGTGTGTGTGTGTGTGTGTGTGTGTGTGTGTGTGTGTGTGTGTGTGTGTGTGTGTGTGTGTGTGTGTGTGTGTGTGTGTGTGTGTGTGTGTGTGTGTGTGTGTGTGTGTGTGTGTGTGTGATCTTATGCGTATCCTCACTGTACCCTCCCTGAGTTTGCGCACACTCAGCCATTGCTGTTATTATTAACTAAAACTATTAATAAACTTTTTTTTTATTAAGCTGAAATAAAATAAAATATGTAATATAACTTAAACTCAAAAAAAGTTACGAAAATTAAAAAAATGTAAAACTAAAATAAGTTTAAATACGTTCTCAAATTATTGAATTGAAATAAAAATACATTAAACAATATATAAATATAAAAACAAAAATTACAATATTAATACAACTTAAAATAAAATTTAAACTGAAAATATAATATAAAATAAAAATAATAATAAATAATATGGAAAAAATAGGCTACTAAACCACTACTCCAAACAGTTTAGCTGTTAGAAAACAACGAATCTGAGATCACATAGGTAAGATAGAAGATGTAATGTAATGTATATATAACTATAAATCAATGAATGCAGTAAGTGAAAGAGGGTAAACTGATACATGAGAGGCTTTCATGTAAAACGCATTAATCCAAATCCAGTCGAATTCAATCCGATTTACAAAATCATTCAAAACAGACTGTAAAAAAAGAGTTCATTTCTTCTGATAATCACACACTGAAGGAATAAAGTAGTTGTAGTCCTATGACGCCCTCTGGTGGTTTTATCCAATCCATCACCACAGGTTGTAGTTGGTTGTCTATTGATTGCTACGTAGTTTCTAAGGTGTTCTAGAGGTTATAAGTGTTGTTATGCAGTTGCTAGAGTGTTTTCCTTCTTCGAGATATTCTAGTCCCTAAATACAGCTCAGTCTCTTTTACAATGCAAATTCCAAGTCTAATAGCAAAAGCAACAACACTTCTATCGAACAAGAGATGATTTGAGGCGTCAGCCAAGTGTGTAGCACAAATTTACTGGATAAATTATATGCCATAAATTATAAGAGTGATGCCTGTCTTATAATAAAAAAATAACAAGGAAAACGACAAAAGGTTTCTTTCTGTCCTATGTTTATTGTCATTTAATGTGTACAATTCTACATCTGTGGAATAAATAAAAGAAACAGTCTCACATGAACATAAAAACATAATGGAATGGAATGAAAAAAAAAAACATGTAGAAGAGCATAGGTTTATAACATCGACACCCCAAAGACTATTAGTAGAATATATGACTGTTGTTCACAAAAAAATTATCATCTGGCCATAAAAATCACAACTGCTTAAGGCACATATTATAATAACCATACAGTACTTAAGACAATTAACATTTAAATTTTGGTGACTAACAAACAACCCTTTGCAAAACAATGCGAGTTTGTGGCTCACAATTATATGTAATGAATCACATCAGGGCAGGACATATTCTGGATAGATTAAAATATGACTTTGGTCACTGTATCGGACAGAAGGATGAACTGTAACAATATAAACGATCAATGGCAAGATGTGCTGTGTACTTTAGCAGCTTTAAGACATATTAAAACTCTACTACCAAGAGCATCTTAAGGCTTCATAATTGCTGGTATTCCTATAACCGATTCTTTGGTTTGTTATTCTAAAAAGTCCATCTAATAAGAAAATAGAAATCCTTGAAAATGCCACCTCTGACCGGCAGTTTTTAAAGTGTTGTCTGTGCGTGTCAACAAGCATACAAAATAAAACTATTTAGAAACATCTGAATTTGAGATTGACCAAAACTGGCGAACACATTTAAGACATTGTCTCCTCTCTCATAAACTCAAATGCTGCTGTTTTATATGGCCATGTACTGTAAACCCAACACATTTCTATTGCAGTATCTGCACACAATGACAGTTCTCCCATAAAACAGTGCTTTCTATAACATTTATGCAAATAAAGACTGTACCTTCACATTATTTTCTGGGGGCCAAAGAAAATAATCCAGCATAAAAAAGACAAAGCAGAAAGCCGCCAAAAATAAAAGCCAGTCACCAAAAATAAAAGCAAATTCTAAAAACAACACATTTACATTTATCTGGTCTGGACTAAATGACAAAGGACTAAAAGGATACACTTAATATGAGAGAGAAATCTTTATATAAATTAGGCCCATCAGAGGAAATGAGTTAAAACTTTAGAAATCTTTAGAAGTCATTTTCCCAACGGGAGCTATAAGTATAAAAAAAAGGATATGGCTTTCAAGTCTGAAGTACCAATAAAACAATCCTTCATCCCAGTAAACAAAATTCATCATCTAGCAAACGCATGTTGAATGTCTCTACCGATTTCAGTTAACTGGCCTAACAAAAGTTGATCATCTAGGGAGCCTCATATACGTAAAACTGATGTGACGAACAGAAGAAGCTCACAAAAGAAACAATCGAAACATTTAAGAATAAAACAAGGCGGTGAATCTGATTTCAAGAAAACACCATATTACTGTCACATTGGCAACAGTCTTTAATTGGATGGTCCACTGCATTGAACTTAACTCGTACTGCACACAGCGTATAAAGCACAGTCACGGTGTGTGTGTATTTGTGTATGTTCAGTTGTTTACCCCGATAAATATTTAAATCCTAATCTCCATCAACATCCATTTCTCCATTCCATGCGCACTCAGACTGGAAGGTGCAGACATGCTGTTCTGGCTTGAATTTTGGCTTATTCTCAAAGAAGTCTGGGTAATCCAGCTTTATTGGTTTAGCTTCCTTTAGAGCTGGTGTTTATTCTTTTTTGTGATCCTCAGGCGGATTGTCCAGGTCCAAACCGGGTTCTGCCACGCAACAATAACACAGCTTCTGTGTTTGCAATGAAAGTGTATCTGAAAGAAAAAAAAAGAAAGATCAAAATATGTCAGAAAAGCGTCAACTATGCTTACTTAAAAACCGCTAAACTGATCCGTATGTCTAATATCAAAATGGTATTAATTTGCCTGCTCTAAAAATCCTCCTCTTCATTATAAACAAAGCATTTATTTAATCAAGCTCGAAAAAGGTTCTTTTGAAATTTCGGGATCTGTGACATCACGGCCAAAGACATTTGCCTCCAGAGCAAGACATGCGCTGCATTCGAAATCAGATTAGGGCTGTTCAACGATTAATCGCAACTAATCGCATCCAAAATAAAAACTTGTGTTTACATAATATATCTGTGTGCGCTGTTTATAATTACTATGTATATATAAATACACACACACACGCATGCGAATATATAAAAAAAAAAAAAAAAAAACACTTATATATATATACATACATATATATATATATATATATACATATATATATATATATATATATATATATATACATATATATATATATATATATATATATATATATATATATATATATATATTATATATGCATGATTTCCGACGTAGCTATAGTTATACATCAATAGTTATACACACCATAGGCCCTGCCCACTGGCATTCAGTTGCTTAAAGCAGTGTTTCCCAACCTTTTTTCAGTCATGGCACCCTTTGAAAATTCTCTCCATTTTGTGGGACCCCCTCACATACGTTACGCTAGGGGTGTAACAGTACCGATTGCTCACGGTTCGGTTTGTATCACGGTTTTAGGTTCACGGTTTCGGTACGGTTCAGTATTTGCCATGTTCAGGGAAAAAAAGACTACTATCAAATAAAAATAAAGAAAATAATCAGAACAAATAATTTAAATACAAGCAGCAGCAAAAAATAAATACTATAGAGCAAAGATACTAAAAAAATACATATGCTTTTCAGGTTTTTCAGGTACATCTAACATTAGTTTTCAGGTACAGAAATTGATCAAATGTAAAATAACATTGCATATTTGACTGTATAAATTCAAGATTAATCCTATTAAACTTACAAAAGCTATTCAATCAAGAGCAGTGAGTGATGTCCTTGTCTTTTGTTGTTTGAAATTAAACAGACAGCAGTAAAGGCTACTGCCCCTTTAAGACCTAATGCACAGATATGCTTTGTCTTTCTCGACTGTATAAAGTTTACTTAAGGCATACACAGACTATGTCTGCTAGAATACTCATAAAGTTTGACATGTTAACATACTTTTTGTCTGAATTTGTCTGTTCAAGAGCAAGACTTGAAAGAGAACTCAATATTTGCGCGCTGTGAGTGCGCTTTCGGATGAGTGCACAGAGACAAATTTTCTCACAGCGCGCGCAACTTCTCATTCGCGTCTTCTGGCACTACACCCGGGTGGTTGAAGACGGCGAAAATGACTGGTCATATTCGAACATACGGCAGCACTTGCATGCATTGAACAAAGTTTACAAAGAGAGAATTATTTGAAAAATTTGAAGAAAAAAAACAAATTATTTGAAGGACTTTTACACGGCACCCCTGCTCTCGTCAGACGGCACCCCGGTTGGGAAACACTAGCTTAAAGGGATAACTTTCATTTTTGGGTGAACTAACCCTTTAACAGCTGCCATTTGCCAACACTGGATATGAGTGTCGCGTCGAATCAAAAGCAAATAGAACACCCTTTTTAATCACTAACGCTGTCTAAATTGGATTTAGTTCAGTTTCTGACGCACTCCATGCTATATTATACTGAGAACTACACCCACTAGAGGGGAACATAATCAGCGACATATATTTATAATATATAAAGCTGACATTTGGATATTTGACTAAATAGTAACAAAATGTTTACTGCACACGTAGGCATACTGAGTGTCAGGATCCCAAAATGTACCCATTCTTCCTGCTGAAGCTTCACGTCTTATTGCCCATCTCCATTTTTGTCTCCTTAAATGCTCATTTTTTGGGGTCAACAGCTTATAAAAACGTAGTTCTGTGTTTATTAGCTTGTTTGCTGTACACCTTGTCACATATCAGCTTTTAGACATTGTTCTGTTTTTTGAGTCCAAAATGACAAGGAGGCAGCCTCACGCAATGCAAAGTCAATGGAGAGCGTTGGATTGTTTTCCCCCCGGTGTGGGCGTAGCCTAAATAAATACGTCTCGATCACACACCGCAAGTAAATAATTTCATAATGCTTTGTCTGTAAATAGATAGTGTTTTCAAAACACTTATTCATAATAGCGAGTAGACGTTGATACTGTTTCCTATTCAATGACATTAGCCAATCATAACAGTGGGCGTTTACTGACAGGCCTTAAAGCAGGCGCCCTTTAAAAACGGATAATTTCAGACAAAGGGTCAGAATGAGGGTTGAAAATAATTGTTTACCGCATGTATACATATACTTTACTAACTTTTACTTTTTTATTAACTTTATTAACATTATAAGTGAACCTCAAGGAACATTAAAATTAAAAAATGTCATTACCCCTTTAAAATGTTTAACTGATTAACAGGCCTAATAGATAAAATATTAACAATGTCAGACGGAATTGTGAGAAATGCGTGCCCGTGGAAATTTGAATGGCATAAGAGTAGGGCGTTGTGTGAGTAGTTGCCAAGACAGTTACATGTTTGCTAAGTTGTTTTAAGGGCTCAAGCCAAAGAACCCACACCCAAGTCTCTTTGACATTCTAATTAGTCTGTATTAAGCACATTAACTGCGGTTTATAACTCAATACAACGGCATCATGTATGTTGTAATGTAAAGTGTGACCAAAAATTAATCCAAAATGACTGACATCCCATTTTTTTCTCTGTAATGCACTCTGGATTCATAGAATCCTATCTCTAGCCTAAGAACAGCAGTCTCAGACAGATTAAAACAGTACAGTCATTGTTCATAGTAAAACGATTTGCAGTGCAAACGGATCATTATGGTCAAAACACTCCTGTTTCATAAGAGCGCATACATCTTGGGTTCAAATTCATTATATAACACCGCATTTGTGTATTTATGCAACAGAAACCTCTAGAAGGCAAACTGAGCCTGGTTGTAACATATACATGCATGTTTAAAAATTTAACATAAACATTTCTTACTGCCTGCAGAAGAAATCAGAGATGTGCAGGTGCCCCAGGTGCCCAGCTGAACTAATAGAAACGAGACGAGAGAAACGAGAGGTTCTCGCGTGTTTGTGTGCTCACTCACCGAGCATGTGTTTCATAAAGGCGGGTCTGGAGCTGTGCGGGAGGTGCACACATATGTAATACACAGGAGCTCCGGAGAGCGCAACGGCGATTCCCACCAGAGAGTTTACGGTGTCACTGTAGAGCGGTACAACCACCAGAAACACGCTGCACATACAGTACACTATAGGGAAGAACAGGCTCAGCTACATGGAAACAAAAAAACACAGAGACAATTAAGCACATCATAAACGAGGACAATAAATAAATAAAAATACCAACTGTTTTGCAACTATTAAATGTATGACATAAGCTATTATCTAAGTATTTTAAGGCATCATAAATGTGCTTCTGATACCAGTTAGCTGAACGATGTAGCCATCTGATGCATATGGCACAACAAACTTGATGAACTTTCACAAATGCAAAAATCTAAATCTGATTGGCTGACTTCTACAGGTTTTCCGGGAGTCTTAAAGTTAATACAGGAAACAAAGCTGTATTTAAAGGTTCAGATTCTGCAACAATGAATGCTTTGTTAAATTGTTATAAGTCATGAACCAAATCAACCAGCTACAAGAGGAATCACAACATTACAAACTTTGATCTGAAGCAACATAAGCTTTTTTGACAAAAATCAGACAAAAACACATTTCCAAGACTGTGTACGAAATGGTTTCAAAGGGATAGTTCACCCAAAAATGAAAATTAGCCCATGATTTACTCATCCTAGGTGTATATGACCTTCTTCTTTCAGACGAATATAATCTGAGTTATATTAAAGATGTCCAGGCTAATCCAAGCATTATAATGGCAGTAATAGTTGCTCTGTTTTTGAAGTCCATAAAAAATTTATCTGTCCGTCGAATAACGTGCTCCACACGGCCATGGGGTGTAAATAAAGGCCTTCTGAAGGGAATTCAATCCGTTTGTGTAAGAAAAATATCCATATTTAAAACTTTATCAAGTAAAGCTCCAGCCGATCGCCTTCCGTGGAAAAGTGTTGAAAGCGCCATCTCGCAATTCAAGATGCGTACGTGACGTCATGACGAGCGTATCTGGTCGCGTTTGTCTTTCGATCGGCAGAGGCACTTTCAACACTTTTTCCATAAATTGCCGAAACTTTACTTGATAAAGTTTTAAATATGGATATTTTTCTTATTTTTTTCAAATGCATCGATTCGCTTCAGAACGTCTTTATTAACCCCCAGAGCCGTGTGGAGCACGTTATTTGACGGACAGATGTATTTTTTATGGACTTCAAAAACAGAGCAACTATTACTGCCATTCTAACGCTTGGATTAGCCAGGACTTTTTAAATATAACTCAGATTTTATTCGTTTGAAAGAAGAATGTCATATACACCTAGGATGACTTGAGGGTGAGTATATCATGGGCTAATTTTCATTTTTGCTTTAATGAGGGAAAGATCTACAATCTCACAAAGCATTGTGAATGACAACTGAAATAAAAATGATAGATTTTACATTTTTACATTTACATTTATGCATTTGGCAGACGCTTTTATCCAAAGCGACTTACATTGCATTCAAGGTACACATTTTACATTTTTGTCAATTCTTGCTTTCCCTGGGAATCGAACCCATGACCTTGGCGTTGCTAGCGCCATGCTCTACTGTTTGAGCTATAGGAAAGCTAAGATCAAGAAATATTGATTCAAAGATGTTGATTATATATGGCGTGGTTTGTTTATTTATAATATAACGTTGTAGTCGTCATGAAACCGAAATTGCAATAGTCTTTTTTTTCCCCTATGGACTACTTGGACAGCTTTGAAATGCATTTCAAATAGTACCATTTATATCTGGTTATGTATATTTTCAATGTGCTGTAGTCACCTAGTTGACTAAACGCCACCTAAAATTAGTGTACGTAAGAAGATCTGAAAAAAAATCTGGACATTTTAAGAGACAGTAGAAGAGATATTTTGATGATTACTCTGTAAAGATTTTTCCAAACTCAACAGAACATGAAGTTTTACTCCAACACAAGCCGATATGAGAAAGCAGCAGCTGTTAAACATCCGCAATTATTTCACCACAGGGTGTCAGTGCTCGAAGTGTGTGAGACCTGATGAATATAAAGCTTTATTTATTTATATTAAATATTTGTATCACTATTCTGTGACATTTTTCATTGTCAATCATTTTTCTGTATGTAATTTACATGTCTATGCCCAAAATTCTTAATTATTATTCAAAGCAGTTGACTTTCGTTCTCCTCTACGCTGTGTTTGTTACGGTTTAAGATTCATTTATTCATTCAAATATTTTAAAAGACTGGAATAAAAGCACCAGCGCCCCCAAGCAATCCTTTTTATCAGTCAAACTCATTTAAAAATATAAACTCAACATGTATGAAATATGATTAGCAAGAGAAAAGCATCATTAATGAGAAGACGAGCACTGGACTGCTGCAGGTTAGTGGGGAAATATATTTGTATTTATTATTCAGAATGCACAGTTGGAAAGAAAATATATTTATAGGAACATTTCAGCAGGTTGAGAATAATTCATGTTAACGCAGAGAGCATGATTCATTGTTTTACAAGACATAAAACATAGTAATAATCTGCGTTCTCATGTATATAGGTGTGCTGAACGCTGTTACCGGCAACTCCCGAGTTGTAATTAGTAGAACACGGAAGTAATTGTGCAAGTAATCCATTGTGACATATTTCCAATAAAACGGATTCTCGAAGAAGAAAAAATGTAGGGAGGGATTTGATTTTGTCTATCAGAAACTGACCGATCTCTGATCATTGTGGTTTGCTTTTGTTGCAATCTCATTCATGATCATGGACTAACTGCAGAAAGTCAGAATCAGTCACTTATAACAGTTAGGATTGGTTAGGACTACATAGGTAGAGAGTAGCTAGTTAGATAGTAGCTGTTAACTTACCTTAACAGGACGGGGCATGTCAGGTGCTTTAATACGTAGGTAGATCTGACTGCCTATGGAAAGGCCGATAAACAGCCAGTAATTAAAACTGAAGTAATTAATAAGCTGGAACACGTCTTTCACACAAAGAAATATGAGTGACATGCCACCCTGTACGGGGAGGGAGAAAAGCACATTAAACTGATATTCAGATAGAATGCAGATATTCTGGATTTTCTAAATAGTACAGGCATGTCTGAGCCTGACGGCTCACGTTAAACATCAGGGCTGGAATTGGTGTGTAGCGCTTGACATGAATCATGCAGAGGACATTGGGTAAATGACCCTCACGAGAGCCCACAAAGAACAACCTAGAGAGAAAAAAAAAATGAATTTGGCTAAGAAACTGAATTCCTGCCTCTAGGCATCGACTGAAACGACAAGAGATTATTAGAACAAAACTTTTACCTGGAGGCAGCAATGATAGAGGAGTTTAAGCCTCCATAACAGGAGATCGCCACAGATATAGGGATGAGCCAGCTGGCATATCCCAGCACAGAGTCAGCAAACGTCTGTATTAGACACAAAAGCAAAAGTGTTAATTAATAATACATGTAATAAATGTAAAGTAATAAATGGCTGACGTTTTATATTATACTTTGTCTAAATAAATAAATAACACTATGAATAAAACAGATTTATATGCGAGTGAATTTAGGCATCACAACATTATAATGTTTGAGATTTGCTAAAGATTACATTTAACAGTGTTATTAAATTATTAGTGTTTTGAAAGATTTAGACGACGGCAAAGGTGATCTAAATGTAAAAATAGAGGAAATGAGCATGTACAATTGAATATATGATTTCAACTGATACATAAAAAATCTCTATTATCGATAAATGAAATTATTTATATTTATGAACAGATATTGTATATCCCTCGACAGATTGCTGTCACTGATCCGATTCCACAGATATTCCACAGTAGGGCAACACAATTTGGCCAATATTTTATTAAATTACTAAAATAAAAATAAGAATATTATTTTTGTTGTTTTGTATGACTATTACTAAATGCAAATTAGTAATAAAAAATATTGAATAAAATAAGATAAATTACTTTTGCAATATTTCACGGTAAAATAAAGATTTTTTTTAAGAAGAAAATATTGGTATAAAAATATAATCTGGTATAAAACTCTGGTCTTTTTAAAACACTTTGCACTTTTCACATGCATAATAATAATCATTTTAAAATTGTATTTTACAGTACAACTGGAACATTACAATACTAATATAATCTTATTTTCCAAATTTTCAAATGTTAAACCTTCATGCTTTTATTTTGCCAGAAAACTGCAGGAAGCCCATAAAGCTTCTCTTTCATTGAGAACATTTTTGGGAAGATGCTGGGCGGATGTTGCAAATTCCAAATGCACAAGCGAGTCGCGACCCAAAGTTTGTGTGGAACAGCATTTGTGGCCCAAAGTATATTTCGGCCGTCTACGTTCTGCACTTAAAACCGCAGTTCACTAGAACACATCTTTCCGTTTTTGTTTGGTTGAGCTAACGTTGTGTGTTGAGACGCTCAAACAAACAGAACTGAGCACTGAAGAAAGCTTATGAAGAAAGCCTATACGTCTGCTCTCTGGTCTTTTTAAAACACTTTGCACTTTTCACATGCAAAAGTAAAAATTAAAGACATATTTTTAATAGAACCTTTTTTGGTCTGAATACTTATATGGACAACTTCTGCTGTTCTGTAAACAAAAAGAGAACATGTTTTTTGGAAGAACTACAGCAGCAACAAAACAGTGCATCAAACACAGAAAACAGGTTGTGGGGCACAAATGATGGATATAAAAACTTTCCACTGAGCAGCATACTAGCATAATTACAGGCAGCAGAGCATCTGTGGCTGTGGACTAATGTCATGGAGAATCTCCAGAGAGAGGACGCTGCCTCAAGCTGCTCTCCTTAACTAGATCAGTGTAACAGGAGATGAAAACATGATCAAATCTGGAGCAAATAAACTAAACAGATGCTGTCAATTAACTTTCATGTGACATCTAGGATAATGTGGGTTAAAAATGAGTTTTGCTACAGTAGCTTGAGATATTCAGATGTGATGATAAAAGACAAAAGTAGGGATTTTTTTCTTTTCTTTTCTTTTCTTTTTTAAATCATGTTCGGCTCCAAGAAAGTTTTACTCACCACAGCCACAGCTTCACTCTGTAGCAATGTATTCATGTCCAGCACTGCATAATAGGCGATATTAGTCAGGATGTAGATTACTGTGACAATGGGCATGGAGATCGCTATTGACAATGGCAGGTTTCTGTAGTAGAGAAAATTAGACTTTTGAGTTTGCTTACATATTTGCTCTTCCTACTTGATTTGCAACAAAACTGCTGGACATTCATTCAAGCTGAAGCGTGTAATTTCTGTGCCATAAGAGATGGCAAATATAATGACTGTTTTCAAACAGGTTTTCCAAACACACCACATCCATCTGTCATTGGCCAGTAAACAGATAGTCCTGCCTCAAACTCATACCATTGGACAATTTTGCTGTGTATATGAGAGATTATAATTGATACATACTAACATATAATTGTAGGAGATCATCTTTATATTAAGTGAAATATCATGAATAATCGTACCTCTCTGGGTTTTTAATTTCTTCTGTGATGAAGTTCAGGGTGTCCCAGCCTGAGTAAGAGTACAGAGCGGCATACAGAGCCAGGGCCATGTTTCCTGGATCCAGTTTAGAGTTCTCAAACGAATCCCTAAAGTTGTTTGTTTTTCCTGTGGCACAGCAATGTAAATGCAGTCAAATATCAGAAACAGACAGTAATGACTCATATCAACAAAAATATATCATGCATTTATTTGATCAAAAATAGAATATAAAAACAGTAATATTGTGACATTATTATGCTAACCGTTTCATATTTTAAAATGCAATTTTTTGACATTACTTCATTGTCACATGATCCTTCATAAAAATATAATTCTAATATTTGGTTCTCAAGAAACATTTCTTATTGTTATCAATGTTGAAAAGAGTTGTGCTCTTCTTTGATAAATAGAAAACTTATTTTTTTGAAATAGAAATATTTAACATTCTAAATGTATTTACTGTCATGTTTGAATAATTTAATGCGTATAAAAGTATTTCTTTCACAAAAAAAGAAGGCTGACCCCAGACTTTTGAACAGTAGTGTATATAGTAAACTACATGGGTATCAGCATGTTCACACCTTGGGCCAGCACAACCATTCCAGCGATGATAATGACTATGAGAGCCATAACTTTAGCCACAGTAGAGATGACCTGAAGAATGGCCCCCCACTTCACCTTCATGCAGTTCACAATGGTCAGAAGACCTGTAGAGGAAAGAGAGATAGGCATGTCCATATTCATCGGAGGAGAGTATTTAAATCAATCCCGCAAGGTGATTAACAAAGGTTTGCGCTCGTCAATTTATTTACCGCACAAAAAAGCACGTCTTAAACCAGACGCTAACGGGTAGATTGCACTGGTCATTATGGAAATTATCCGGCTGCGTCTATGTGCTTTAATTTGCGTCAGTACTGTCCACTCACATTTGAGCTTTTATGGAATTGTGCTCTCATGCTAATTTGCCCTGTTTAGTAAATCTGGCCCTTAAATGTTTAACAATTCCTATATTTTCTTGTTGATCAAGATGAATGTGAAATTTCCAAGGTGTCAAAAGTTCCCCTTTAAAGGGATAGTTCACCCAAAAATGAAAATTGTCATCATTTATTTACTCACCCTAATTTTGTTCCAAACCTTCTTTCGAGTTTCTTTCTTCGGTTGAAGATATTTTAAAGAATGTTGGTAATCAGACAGTTGACCATTGGTAGCCATCGACTACCATAGTAAGAAAAAGAACACTATGGAAGTCAATGGGTGCCGTCAACTGTCTGATTACCAACATTCTTTAAAACATCTTCAAAAGAAGAAAGAAACTCATACAGTTTGGGGCAACTTGAGTGAGAACTTGAGGGTGAACTATGCCTTTAAGTATTTTGGTTCACTGACAGGTTGTCTGGGGCTATAAAATTATACAGTTTGTACAGACAGTACTGGTAATTCAAGTTCCTTTGTTCATTAGATACTGTAGTAAACACTAGGAAATTCTGGCATCTAATTTCACCAACAAAGACCTACAGTAATTACCTCATTGACAACCGTCTCTGGCTTTGAAATGTTATTGCTACAGAACTATAGATGGCGTCACGACTGGATATCCTACCATTGTGATAACCAGGAGATTCATTTAGGTATTTGTGTACCTGATTTTTCTGTTATATACGCCTTAGCGTGTAGCTTTGTTGTTTAGGCTGACTGTTTGTCAAGTACTTCAGTGAGTGGACTTTGCCGCAGTAAGTAGCAAAACATGCCACAGGTGACAAATAACCAAGAATTCCTTTGAACTCTAAAAACCATCACTAATGAATTCGTAAAGGTTTCATAGACATCTTGGCAGGGTTACGGACTCCAAAGGGAGAGTATTTGTTTGGCATACATAAAATGCCAACCAACATGGACACAACTGATGAGAGCAGCCTGGCAGCCGCAGTGGAATTAACAGCTGAACTAACAGAAATATTTGCAGAGACATTACTCACTCCATTTAGACTAAATAGACAAGTTTCAAAAAAGGTATGAGCATGAACTTTAGCCAAATGAAAATTATGACATTATTTATTAACCCTCATGTTGATGCAATGGACACCTGTTGGATTGTCTAATTTTAAAGGTCTCGTTCTTCCTGATCCCATTGTTCAAACTTTAGTTAGTATGTAATGTTGCTGTTAGAGCATAAATAATACCTGTAAAATTATAAAGCTCAAAGTTCAATGCCAAGCGAGATATTTTATTTAACAGAAGTTCCCTTTCAAAGCCTACAGCGAACGGCCGGCTTGGACTACATCCTGGTACTTCCTTCTTTAATTACGTCAGTCAGTAGAACAGTAGAACAGACTAACCTCCGTCCACAAGAATACGCGAAAAAAGGGGGCGTGGTCTTGTTGCTCTCCCACGTGGAGAAGAGGAAGTGTCGCGTGGAGAAAAGGAATTGTTGTGTTTGACTGTGTTTGTCGCCATGTCATTGAGACGCTGTTATTTTAATCCCGGAGTCAAATCACCTTTGTTTGGCTTTCCCAGGGACGCTGTAGAGATCACTAAGCGCATACATCTCCCCGTTAAGAGGCGTGACCTTTCCGTGCAAGTTACATGCGCTAAGCTGCTGTCGAATCACAACACAGGAACCGTGCCACGTTCGCTAAGCTGCGGTCAAATAACAACACGGGAACCGCTGGCACAATCAGAACTCGTTACGTATTTCTGAAGGAGGGACTTCATAGAACAAGGAACTCATCAGCCGTTTTTAGGACAGTGAAAACAGCGGTATACAGATAAGTAAATTGTGTGAAAAATACTGTTTTTTTACACGCGAAACATGAACACGTTATATTGCACACTGTAAACACAATCAAAGCTTCAAAAAAACACGAAGAACGGGACCTTTAACTTGTTAATATTGAAATGACAATTCAACAGTCCACAAAGGGAAGTAAATTTGCAATTTCTGATAAAGGAAAAAGCCTGAATTTAACTGACTGGAAGTGCAATTTCTTTTTTAAATTCACATTTTTTCGTTCAATGTTTTAGTATGAAGAAAATCAAAATAAAAGAAAGAAAACAAATTTCCTCCAAAAGATAAATTACTACAGATTTTTAAAGGGGTTGAAAGAACAAACTCTCCACGACTTTATATTTTGAACTAGCTTTTATTTTTATATTTTCAGTTTTCATTTTAATTTTAGTAACTTTGTAATGCGCTTTTGTCATTTTTATCAGATTTTTTCTAATTAGCTTTAATTTACTTTTATTTCCGTTTGAGTAATTTTAGTACTTAAACTTATTTGTGACCCTGGACCACAAAACCAGTCATAAGTCGTACGGGTATATTTATGGCAATAGCCAACAATACATTGTATGGGTCAAGATCATGTTCCATGAAGATATTTTATAAATTTCCTACCGTAAATATATCAAAAATTTATTATTTGTAGTAATATGCATTGCTAGATTGCTAGATTTTTTGCACCCTCAGATTCCAGATTTTAGAATAGCTGTATCTCGGCCAAATATTGTCCTAACAAACCATACATCATTGGAAAGCTTATTTATTCAGCTTTCAGATTATACATTTCGAAAAATGTACCCTTATGACTGGTTTTGTGGTTTTGTGGTCCAGGGTCACATTTTATTTCAGTTAGTTTTCAAGGCATTTGAAAGTTAAAAGTTTTCATAAAAATTTTTTTTTAAATAGTTATTAAATAATGATATTATTTCAATTATTGAAAACCATTTTTAATCGTTTTAGGTATTGTTTAATTAACAACTGATTCAAAGATATAAAATATGCATTTTCTATTTTGCATTAAATAAATAAAGGGGCTGTAAGGCAACCATACAAACTAAAAGAATTACCTAAATAAAAGTATGCAGATCAGTACTATGCTCTGCTGCAAAATGAGTATGATTTATTTTTTACATGTTGACAGGAAGCGCTCTTTTCAGAGTAATCTCACACACACTGCGCTGTGTGAACAGTAAACAGAAGTGAATCTCTGGGAAAGCTGGCCTTTATTGTGCCACTATGTACACTGTTTAAAGTGCTGTTACATTTGTCTTTATCAAAGCAATCTCTCCATGCATGCATGCATGAGCAGAGTAGCACTTACCTATAATGAGAGCTGCAATGAGCCGTACTGCATCATTTGGTGCCGGGCAGGTGGGGAAGAAGGGTTTCACTAAATAATTAGCAAAAGTAAGTGCAATGACCGCCTGGCAGGCCGGTTCCACGATCATCAGCGAGGTCCACAGACGGATAAAGGCCAGGAAGCCTCCAAAGCTCTCCAGGATGTAGGCATAACTGGCTCCTGACTTGCGAATGGTGGTGCCCAGTTCGGCGTAGCACAGGGCACCAAAAACAGAGAAGATTCCTCCAATAACCCAAATCACCAGTGATAGACCGTAAGATCCTGTTTTCTCAAGAACACCAATGGGGGAAACGAAGATGCCCGAGCCAATCATGTTCCCCACGATGAGGCAAACGCCATGCAGTAACGAGATCTCTTGCTTCAGACGCATGGAGCTGTTGGAGCCAGCATCCCCCATGATGAATTCAATTCAGAAGGGAAGACGAAACTCAAGAGCCAAGGGTATTACAAAAATCAAAAATAAGGAACGTGATGTTGGACAACACAAGGGTCTGTTCACCTCAAGCATGGAGTTGCAGCCGAGTCTCGTCGCACTTTTCTCTCCGCATCAAATCTAGGAGGTGATAAAAGAGATACAACTCAGTTAATGGTTAAATATAGACTACTGTGGAGTGTTGTTAACAACACAAAACATTTTATACTCATTCAACATTCAAAAGAAGCTTAATCTCTCAAACATTAATTTGAATAATCCCTATTGAAGAACAAGTTCTTTAAGTTTCGACCACACCTGCTGCCCAGGATGCCATAGAGCGACTGAAAGTGGCATTATTAGGGAACCAGAGAAAAGTGAGAGAGAATACCAGGCACCGCTTGGGTGGGTGCGGCCATCGACAACAATTTGCAGAACTAGCTGTTTTAAAGAGATAAATCTACAAGAGATAATGAGTTTGCCACTAAAACTACATGGGAACATGCTCATTTGAAATGTATGTTATGCACCAAATACGAAAGAATTCAACTGGTAAAAGTAATGGGCCTATATTTTTAAGCACTTAAAATCCTTTCAGGCCATTGTACACTGAATGTTGACTCAAAGGGATAGTTCAACCAAAAATGAAAATGATGTTTCTAAACCCATAAATACCCGTCTAATGAGTTTGGAACAACATAAGGGCAAGTAAATGATAACCAAAATTTCATTTTTTGGTGAGCTATCCCTTAAAATGATTTCACTGTCATGGCCACTTTGACAACTGCAAATGAACATCAATGTTTAATAAAGCAATTATTTCCACGACTGAGTTTACATGCACAAGGGATACAAAGAATGTGTTTTAGCATTCCACTGTGTAAACATGCGCTGGATGAATGTGTTTGATCGTTGTGCTCGCATCTTTTTGCAGCATCTTACGTTAAAAATACAGTGCTCAAGTTTAAAAATGTTTAACTTTTGTTGTTTTCATTCTACTGGTCTCCATCTCATGTTTTTTAACCATAAAAATATGTACTGTGCGAACTGCCCTAAGAATACTCTGATATTAATTCGAATTTGGTTATATTCCAATTATTAAAGCGGACATTCATTATATCATATTTCTGCACAAACACAATTGGTTAATGGGTCAATGACGTATAAGGATTTTCAACAGGCCAATTTTAAAATACAAAAAAATTATATCTATTGCAATTGTTCAAACATTAAGAATGTTGTGTACACAAATTCATATTAAAATTTCAAATGATGTGGTTTTACTGTTTTTTCATTGGCCGTAGCCTTAAAAAATGTCATGCCGTGCGACCGTGATTTATCTTAAAAATGTATGTATTTCCTTAACATGCTTAACTCTTTTTTTTTTTTACAAGTTCTCAGTAATTAAAGTGTTTATTAACAAAGTGTTTGCATTTCTTTTGAGTTTTTGCAAAAGATGATTTCACATTTCTGTTTTTAATTTCAGAGAACAGACATATTTTTCTTGTAAATTGCATAAAACTGATAAAAATGTTTTAAAATTACCATTCACTTAAGCATTCTGTATCAGTGATTCCTATTTCAACCACAATTTAATACAGTTATTGCTATTATTGGTAGCACCACATGATGAGTGGTCGCTCCAAATGACACGAAGATCTCGAATATTATTAAAAATCTATTTAAAGAGATCAATAAACAATACATTTCACACAAAAAAATTTATTTAAACCATATTTTATTAATTTTACAGAATTGTTTTTTAATAAAAATCTAATTGCAAACAAGTGCAACATTTCTTTGACAACAGAGAACTCATTTTGATTTAATTTTGATCAGAACCATGTATAATCATGTAATAATGCCTTGTCATGAACAGTTTTAATTAAATGCACTTTTGTGACCCTGTTCTTAAGTCTCACGGGTATATTTGTGGCAATAGCCAACAATGGGTCAAAATTATCTATTTTTCTTTTATGCCAAAAATCATTAGGATATTAAGTAAAGATCCAGTTCCATGAAGATATTTTGTACATTTCCAACCTTAAGTATATTTTAAAAAAAGTATTATTAGTAATAATATGCATTGCTAAGGACTTCATTTGGACAACTTTAAAGGCAGGGGTCCGGGGTCACACTGTGGCCTTCTTGTGAACAAACATTTAATTAAACTTGACAATCATCATGCTGCTGATTTTTTTTAACACACCTTCCTCTTCTACTGGTAAGATACTCTGCTCTTGCCTCAGGGTCAGAGTTAACCCACTGCCTATGGCGAGGGTTTTTTTTCTTTGCTTAGCAGTGGCATCTGTTAAAATAGACGTAAATAGTTATAAATAAAAATATATAAATATTAAATAAAAAAATATTTAATTTCTAATAAATGCATAATTACTAAAATGAAATGTAATGCTCAATTATTTAATTATTTTTTTCTCATAGTGTACAAAGATTAAAAATAAACCGTCTGAAATGTTTGTAAATTACCCAAATTTGATTAAAAAAAATCTATTCCAAATTATACTAAAATAAAAGTACGTTTTGTATATAAACCATCAATTGAATATAAAAGCACAAACATTGCCAATCTAGGACATACATATATCTATCATGGAAAACACTTTGCAGTGGTCGCACCACATAATATTTTTCAGAGGTGGACAGTAACGAAGTACATTTACTTGAGTACTGTACTTAAGTACACTTTGTGAGTATCTGTACTTTACTGAAGTATTATTTTTTATGGAAACTTTTACTTTAACTTAACTACATTTGAAAGACAAATATCGTACTTTTTACTCCACTACATTTCTATAAAGGTCCTCGAAGTCAAAAGTCGTTTCTGTAGAATCTTTGCAAGTCAGTGGATGAATTTTTTTCTTCTTTAAAAGTTTTTTTTTTTTTTTGCAAAATGTAAATGTCTGGGAGAAAGAGAAGCATAGACATATGGATGAATCTGAAAAAGAATGATGAAAGAGTTCAGTTCAGTCTGTTTTTTTTGTGCCTCAGAGACTGAATAGAGCTTTCTTTTGTGTTTTTTTTTTTTGCACTTAAACAGACCAATACACACAAAATGTCAAATTTTTCATTTTGGAAAGTATTCACGTAAACAAAGTTGATTATGTCTTAAGTGAACGTAAACAGTTGGGGGATGTGTATCAGTGTGTAGGATTTGTGCTTTCTGCCTTAAAGTGACAGCAGCTTTGTAAAAAGCTTTGTAACTTTTAAGTATTGAAATTAGTTTAAGGTGGTCGTATGCTAGCATGTCGGATGGAGCATCACTGACTGGCTTAAACCACCATGGCATAGTGTGCATTTATACAACAATGCAACAATAATAAAATAATGCATTGACATAAAAAAGGAAATTTACTTTTGATACTTAAGTACTTTTAAAAGCAAGTACTTCTGTACTTTTACTTAAGTAAAAATAGTTTTTAACAACTTTCACTTGTAACTGAGTAATATTTGACCAGTAGTACTTTTACTTTCACTCGAGTAATGGAGTTGTGTACTTTGTCCACCTCTGATATTTTTAAATTAATTCAAACTTTACAGGCATAGAATTGGCCACCTAAACAAAACAAGCTAGATTCCCACAAAAGGTCACTATGAAATTTATAATAAAAAATATTTGTAGAAATAACGTTGTTTTTTTGAGGTCGCACCACATGATATCCAAATGTGGTAACAGCATAGCAGCCGGTTAAAGCGTTAGAAACATGCTCGCTGCTTCAATGGGTCCTTGACACATTGGTATATGATGCAACTTCCACCATCTTTATTGGAAGTTTCTTGATGGTCGCCACACATGATATTTTATAAAATGGACATCATCGGACAATGATTGTTTGTATATTATGAAAGAAATAAAAAAACAAATGCTTTGCAAAACACTTTGGAAATCATGCCAAATAGTGTAGAAAATAAATCTGTAATTTCTTTGAGTAATTTCAAAGAAATTGTCGGTCGCACCACATGATATTTTGACACTTTAAATAACAGAAAAATTACAAATAACTAATGTTTTTTGAACAATTAAAGTGAGTACATAGGGAGAGGTACTACATATACAGTGAGGAAAATAAGTATTTGAACACCCTGCTATTTTGCAAGTTCTCCCACTTGGAAATCATGGAGGGGTCTGAAATTGTCATCGTAGGTGCATGTCCACTGTGAGAGACATAATATTTTAAAAAAAATCCAGAAATCATAATATATGATTTTTTTACTATTTATTTGTATGATACAGCTGCAAATAAGTATTTGAACACCTGTCTATCAGCTAGAATTCTGACCCTCAAAGACCTGTTAGTCTGCCTTTAAAATGTCCACCTCCACTCCATTTATTATCCTAAATTAGATGCACCTGTTTGAGGTCGTTAGCTGCATAAAGACACCTGTCCACCCCATACAATCAGTAAGAATCCAACTACTAACATGGCCAAGACCAAAGAGCTGTCCAAAGACACTAGAGACAAAATTGTACACCTCCACAAGGCTGGAAAGGGCTACGGGGAAATTGCCAAGCAGCTTGGTGAAAAAAGGTCCACTGTTGGAGCAATCATTAGAAAATGGAAGAAGCTAAACATGACTGTCAATCTCCCTCGGACTGGGGCTCCATGCAAGATCTCACCTCGTGGGGTCTCAATGATCCTAAGAAAGGTGAGAAATCAGCCCAGAACTACACGGGAGGAGCTGGTCAATGACCTGAAAAGAGCTGGGACCACCGTTTCCAAGGTTACTGTTGGTAATACACTAAGACATCATGGTTTGAAATCATGCATGGCACAGAAGGTTCCCCTGCTTAAACCAGCACATGTCAAGGCCCATCTTAAGTTTGCCAATGACCATTTGGATGATCCAGAGGAGTCATGGGAGAAAGTCATGTGGTTAGATGAGACCAAAATAGAACTTTTTGGTCATAATTCCACTAAACGTGTTTGGAGGAAGAAGAATGATGAGTACCATCCCAAGAACACCATCCCTACTGTGAAGCATTGGGGTGGTAGCATCATGCTTTGGGGGTGTTTTTCTGCACATGGGACAGGGCGACTGCACTGTATAAAGGAGAGGATGACCGGGGCCATGTATTGCGAGATTTTGGGGAACAACCTCCTTCCCTCAGTTAGAGCATTGAAGATGGGTCGAGGCTGGGTCTTCCAACATGACAATGACCCGAAGCACACAGCCAGGATAACCAAGGAGTGGCTCTGTAAGAAGCACATCAAGGTTCTGGCGTGGCCTAGCCAGTCTCTAGACCTAAACCCAATAGAGAATCTTTGGAGGGAGCTCAAACTCCGTATTTCTCAGCGACAGGCCAGAAACCAGACTGATCTAGAGAAGATCTGTGTGGAGGAGTGGGGCAAAATCCCTCCTGCAGTGTGCGCAAACCTGGTGAAAAACTACAGGAAACGTTTGACCTCTGTAATTGCAAACAAAGGCTACTGTACCAAATATTAACATTGATTTTCTCAGGTGTTCAAATACTTATTTGCAGCTGTATCATACAAATAAATAGTTAAAAAATCTTACATTGTGATTTCAGGTTTTTTTTTTTTAGATTATGTCTCTCACAGTGGACATGCACCTACGATGACAATTTCAGACCCCTCCATGATTTCTAAGTGGGAGAACTTGCAAAATAGCAGGGTGTTCAAATACTTATTTTCCTCACTGTATATGGTATCTTTTTATGCATTTAAACTAGTTTTTAACGGAAAAAAATGCAATCGGACAGAAAATGTAGGCGTCACGTCATTGACCCTAATATAACATTAGGAAAATACATTTGGGAAATATAAGGCTACTGAAGAAACTGTTTTGGAGTGAGACTGTTTGGTTATAATTTGTTGCACTAGTGTATGCCATTGGTAAAAGAATAAAACACCTCAAAATGAAAATTCTGTCATTAATTACTCACTTTTTACTCATTATCGTTTACTCATTATTTACTCATTATCGTTCCAAACACGTAAGACTTTCATTCATCTTCAGAACACAAATTATCTTTTTTATGAAATCTAAGAGATCTTTGTCTCTCCATTGACAGCTACTCAACTACCGACACTTCAGAAAGTTCATAAAGGAATCGTAAAACGAATCGATATGAATCAATGCTTATATTTGAATAACAGCCTAAATTGAATCTGTTCATAATATAACGGGAGTATGTCTCTTCAGAAAATTGACTAAACTGCCTGATTCATATGGATTAGTTTTACGATCCCTTTATGAACTTTTTGAAGGGTCAAAGTGGTAGTTGCGTAGCTGCCAAAGGAGGGACAGAAAGCTCTCAGATTTCATCAAAAATATCTTCATTTGTATTTGGAAGATGAACAAAAGTCTTGATGACAGAATTTTCTTTTTTGGGTGAACTATCTCTTTAAGAACATAAATAACATAATTTGAGCATAATGGGTGGAGCTATAAGGTCCAACCACACTCTAACCCTACCCATAATAACTATATCCCTCCACCCATTAGATCCACATAGGGGGAGCTGGATGTCATTTGGCTCTTCAATGAGCAACGCTTCATTTATTATGGAGCATCACCAGTGAGAATGACAGGAACAACATGTGCATGTCAAAGCTGTTCTGAATGTATACAGGATTACTTCAACAGCTGTGACGCAGGGACACCGTTTCAGAATATAGTCCTAACTAGACTATTAAACTTAATCAGAAAGTGATTAAGAACTAGAACGTGATGTGAACATGATCATACATAAGCTACTGGCGCTTAAATACATCCAGAAAATCTGCTAACATCGTGTTGATTGTAAAAACAAAACCATTTTCTTCTCATTTCCATACCTCACTTGAGTATTTAAAGCTTCCGCGGCATTCTGGCAACGACGAACCCTGGTTTAAATGTCCCATTCGCGCCAACACAAAACGGCTTTCTTCACTTTATAAGAGCGTAAAAAACGGTGGACAATACAAAATCTTTATTTGCTATCGTTTTTAAGTGCTTCATCTCTATGGTCGGTAAAACACGTCTCTTTATCAACCCTTCATCAGTGTTAACAGCATGAGCGGCACGACACGTTAGAGGAAGTTAACAACACGTTGTTCAGGTTTAACGTTAGTCATACAACTTTTTGATTACCATCAAGCGATTTCCCGTCAAACCTAATAATATCAGTGTTACTTGACCGCTGAGCTAAGAAAACGTTTTCCCCGATAGGATAAAAAAACACCTCTGACTCCCATCCACATCTGTTAGCTAGTGTAGTATTAGCTGTTTCACACAGACACACACGGCTCCGCTACAGCACTCACACTGCTAACACTACTAGCAGCTGATGCGGGTGGAGCTGGAGTCTGAAATAACAAGTTTAATTGACGTACTCATCACACCTCTCACCTGTTCTCACTGAAGAAAGCGAGGACCATGTGCGTGTATGTCTGAGCGGACGTGGAGCTGTGAGAGAGGAGGAGGAGGAGACTCATCGTCCAGCAGTAATACTACAGCTTTCCCCTTGAAAAAAAACATTAGGCCATCCTCCTCCTCTCCTCCTCCACCTTCATCTACAGGAGCCTAGTGTTGTTGACTGCTAACTGGAGTGTTTGTGTTAGATGAAGTAGAGATTATTGTACATCATTTTACTGTGCTTTTCGAGTGTTATTTGAATAAGTAACGTTAAGTAATAAGTATGATGTCTTATAATCTCACCACATAATCTATTGAAATAGTTTTGATAGTTGCAATTTAGCTGTCAGTCAAGCAGAAGCATATAATAAATCAATAAATATATGGGCCTATACATTATAATCCAGCCAAAGCAGAGATAAAGCACTGTCAAGTGCAATATAGTGTGACATTTTTCCTGAAGGCAACTGGTTTTAAAAGAGTTTTGTGTAGGATTTATTTATTCTTTCACTGCTTATTGAGAAACGTGCATTCTTGACCATTGCTATGCTGGAAGCATAATAGATCCCCATTTTGGCTCTGTTCTCTCTTAGTTCATGTGTAACCATGAATTCTAATTAAACTATTTCTCGCATTTACAACAATCCTCTCACTGCTCTTGACATCAAATGTTCCTACTGACCATATCTGAAAACAAAGCAGTGTTTAAACAGAAGTGTCATTCAAGCATAACCAAAACTCATTTTAAATTCATTATGGACATTATTTTGATTAATAAATGACCTCAGATAGCCTTCCTGGTTCATTGGCTATGTTCTTGTAATGTTTAGGTAATTCACCATAGCCAGCAGCAGCTGTAAGATTAGTGTTTAACCATTTGCCCTTTTAACATACGTACAGTTTTGTCTTGTCTTTGGAGATTTCTCTCATTTAAATGTAAATTAAGCCGTGCACTTGGCTATAAACTGCTCTGATTTTTCCTTAATTAAGGATCTAATGCCACCTAGTGGTTGAAAAATGATAATGCAGTGCCTCTTGATCGTTAATGTTTAGGCGTGACCCTGAGCTGACATGCCTGATAGTCTAGGCCTGACTTTCGAATCCATATAGAATTTAGGCTTTAGTTTAGAAGCAATACAAACATAATAATGAAAACGTGAAAATAATATTGTATTGCCATTTAAATCAAGGGATTGCAGGATTGTTTGGCTCTGAAATGCCAAATTTGACCTATGGATTGTTTAATCTAAGACCATTTTGAGATATAGCAGTCTTCTCAATGCAACCCTTGCAATTTTCTGCTGTGCAATTCCTAAACCGGATTGTTCAGACACCAGAACTTTTATTATTTATTGTGCAGACTTTGCTTCCTTCATAATTGATGCTTGCAGGCCATCGGCATTTCTAATGGGAGCTGAACTGGATGTGCATGTTGTGGTAGTGATACACCATGGATGAATGTGACATGAGCATATTTATTATAGATAAAATATAAAATATAATTTTGTATTTCTTCAATGCACTTATATTTGTATAACACCAAATTGTAGGCTACTCCGATTTGTTAATACTAGTTATTGTCAACTACATTATGTGCTCTTGTTATGTTTATGCTGTCATTTCATAGGTCCTGTCTGAAAGTATTATGTATTTAGTCTATCTATCTATCTATCTATCTATCTATCTATCTATCTATCTATCTATCTATCTATCTATCTATCTATCTATCTATCTATCTATCTATCTATCTATCTATCTATCTATCACCCCAAATCAGAAAAAGTTGGGACAGTATGGAAAACGCAAATAAAAAACAAAAGAAGTGATTTCTAAATTTACTTTGACTTGTATTTCATTGCAGACAATATGAACACAAAATATTTCATGTTTTGTCTGGTCAACTTCATGTCATTTGTAAATATGCATCCTTTACTGTCATTCAGACCTGCAACACATTTAAAAAAAAGTTGGGACAGTAAAGCATTTACCAATTTGTAATGTTGCCATTCCTTTTCACAACACTTAAAAGACGTTTAGGGACTGAAGACACCAAGTGATGAAGTGTTTCAGGTGTAATTTTGTCCCATTCTTCCTGCAAACAAGTCTTAAAGTGGGCAACAGTGTGCGGTCTTTGTTGTCGCATTTTGCGCTTCAAAATGCGCCACACATTCTCTATTGGAGACAGGTCGGGACTGCAGGCAGGCCAGTCAAGTACCCGTACCCTCTTCCTCCGCAGCCAGGACTTTGTAATGTGTGCAGAATGTGGTTTTGCATTGTCTTGTTGAAATATGCATGGACGTCCCTGGAAAAGATGTCTTCTTGAAGGCAGCATATTATGCTCCAAAATCTCTATGTACTTTTCAGCATTAATGGTGCCTTCACAGAAGTGCAAGTTACCTTTGCCAAGGGCACTGACACAACCCCATACCATGACAGATCCTGGCTTTTGGACTTGTTGCTGGAAACAGTCTGGATGATCCTTTTCTTCTTTGGTCCGGAGCACACGGCGTCCATTCCTCCCAAAAAATACCTGAAATACTGATTCATCTGACCACAGTACACGTTTCCACTGTGTGATGGTCCATCCCAGATGCCTCCGAGCCCAGAGAAGTCGACGGCGCTTCTGGACACTGTTAACATAGGGCTTCCTTTTGGCACAGTACAGTTTTAACTGGCATTTGTGGATGTAACTACGTATTGTGGTACTTGACAAAGGTTTGCCAAAGTAGTCCTGAGCCCATGTGGTGATATCGCTTATAGATGAATGACGATTCTTGATGCAGTGCCGCCTGAGGGATCGGAGATCATGGTTGTTCAGCTTAGGCTTGCGCCCTTGTCCTTTACGCACTGAAATTCCTCCAGATTCCTTGAATCTTTTAATTATGTTATGCACTGTTGAATGTGAAATATCCAAATCTCGTCCCATCTTTCTTTGAGGAACATTGTTTTTAAACATTGCAATAATTTTCTCACGTATTTGTTGGCAAACTGGCGATCCTCGGCCCATCTTTGCTCCTAAAGGATTAGACCTTTCTTGGATGCTGCTTTTGTACTAAATCATAATTACAATCACCTGTTGACATCACCTGTTTCAAATCACATCATTATTTAACCATTTTACCTCATTACTAGCCCTAATTGCTCCTGTCCCAACTTTTTTTTAAACGTGTTGCAGGTCTGAATGACAGGAAAGGATGCATATTTACAAATGACATGAAGTTGACCAGACAAAACATGAAATATTTTGTGTTCATATTGTCTGCAATGAAATACAAGTCAAAGTAAATTTAGAAATCACTTCTTTCTTTTTTTTTTTTTGCGTTTTCCATACTAGATATCTATATCTATATAGATATCTATCTAATCTATCTATCTATCTATCGTGTGTGTGTGTGTGTGTGTGTGTGTGTGTGTGTGTGTGTGTGTGTGTGTGTGTGTGTGTGTGTGTGTGTGTGTGTGTGTGTGTGTGTGTGTGTGTGTGTGTGTGTGTGTGTGTGAGTGGGTGGCCTGGTAAACCCTACATTATAGGGTTTGTTTATTAATTTGTTTATTCCAAGAAATCTACTAGACAACGCACATTGACTAAATATTTCTAAACATATTTTGATTTAGTTTGTAATAATTTTAAGAGGGAAATAACATATAACATATTTAACAATAACTAAAATAATATTGAATATCGAGATTAATTTATCGAAAATATCTAGATTCATTATAAAGGCATTAGGCCTGCACATCAGCCATTTAATCTCAAGGGACCTTTAATAGTGCAGGGAGGGGCACTGTGTGTCCCCGTGCTGCTTTGGTGGTGCTATAATTGCCATCTTCCCAAATGATTTGTAACATTACATTTATGTAAAAATAATTCTAAAATACAAGTGCGCAGCATATCTTATAATCATCATGAATACAAGAAGACGGAGCTTCCAGCAATCAGTGATGACAGAAGACAGCCAGCTATTCATATAAAATAATCCATACGAGATTATTAATGCTAGTTTACTGTGTGAAATGTCATAAATGCAAGTAACGCTTCCAGTAACCACCGTTTTAGCCTACCATATGACATTAATAAATCAATGGGCGCTGTGCACGAACGGTCTGCGCCATTTCTGAGAAAGGGGGAGACGCAATTAGTCACCTTGTAAGCTCCTCACCGTTGACATCCCCCTGTACATTAGACCGAGCGCGCGACAGCCTTTCACTTAGAGCTGCGCGTGAAGGGACAACAGCAGCCAATCTGATTGAACACACGCACGCTCATAATTCCCGCAGCTGCTCTCGCGCACTCTTTCCCTCAGAGCGCCGTTCTGCTGACTCAGTGCCTTATCAAAGCGAACCGGTTCCTCGCCACCGAACAGAGCTGAGACGCACCAGTCACCGCAACAACTCCAGCCATGGCCAAAACTGCTATCGGTAAGACAAACCTTCCTTCATTTTGTTCGCCGGTTCATGTCTCCTTGATGCAGGATGCTGAGAGATTCTGTCGCGCGCATAAAATACCCTGATACAGGAGAAACAGAAGTCCGTTATATTAAAAAAATAAACGATTTCAGTTACTGTCTTCCTATTTCTGATACGTAAATCTGCTTTCTCTTTACACCCCATGCTGTTTTATTTTCAAATATGGCTGTGCGTTTTGGGTGCACCCAGGCTGCCTACTCACTTTTACCTACATAGAAAAAGCGGGTACTTCATAAATGAGAAAAAGCATTAAATTGTGTTAATATAGTGCACACGTCTTTTAAAATATACTGGAACATGTTTTAAAAGCCATACAAGGATTTTCTTATGGTGACAGCGCACCTGCCGGCTCATGCATCTCCAGCATAATGCAGAAGGACCCCACCCAAGATCCAGCTCTGTGTTTCAGCCTTCAGAAAATCCAATAAAACCTGACAATGCCTGACTCGGAACAGTTCAGAGCTTTGGATGTCCTTTATATACGATATTTCTATCCATTTTCATAAAATGAGCTAGGTGTTGATGGTATATTTATTGCCAAACAAAGCCTTGTAGTGAAATACGACATGGTAGTTACTGAATTCGGGTGTTTGAAATAGCTTATTGCAAATTGTTGATTTTTCCACACGGGTATGTTTATTATACAGAATACAGTGAAAATCCTTATGTTTTTTGGCAATTATCACAAATGATAAATGCATTAGTTTAATTTCAGCGGTGTGGGGCATGACTCATTAGCTGGTGTGTTTATCAAAGACTACAATACACACTGGCTGCATTTTTATATTACCTTATGTGTATCTATATAATGGGTATATAAGAGTCTGTCCTCACACCTTTAATATAGTCTTGTGACATACCGACTGTCAGCACGTCACCCAAAAAACCTCCTTCATTATTAAACACACGTTTTTAAGGTGTAATTGTGGATTTGTATGTGCATCCTTTCGTTCTCACCATTTCTAGCGCCCTATGATTGATGTTTTAAATGGAAGTGTGTCAGGGCTGAAGTCGTCTCGCCGGTAAGCATGTCTCAGTGCTGTTGTGATTCTGGATTATGTTGTAGGCGGCCAAACTGGGGCATGCCATAGACAAGGTGTGCGTCGGCTTCATCGTGTCATTTTGAGACGCCTGCAGGGCAGGGCACTGTTGGACTGAGGGTGAATGTCTCTGTTCTAGCTGTCATGTCACTTGAAGTGTAAAATGATAACTTGGAGAGTCATCAGTTTTGTGGAATACAACTTAATCCTGTCATGCAAGGCAATTACATGGGGCTGTGTTTTAAGGATTTCATTTCATTTCACAAAACACACACAAAATGCCCTGACAAATGCCTGTGGGAATCCTCCCGCTAATGAGAAAGTACATGTCAATCAATATAATCAATACGCGTGGAATATTTATAAGAGCTTAAAAGAGCCTGCAGAAAGACCTTGGTGTGTTTGTCAGCACCGTACTATAAAGTAAACCAGATGAAAATAAGACAATTAGTCATTTACCAGCTCTCTCATTAAAAGCATGCTTATTTAATTATACTTTTGATTATGCATTTTAATTAACAAATGGATAATTGGCCACAATATCATTTTTACTTGTCAGAATCACGTATCATATATCAAAACTGAGCTGCCAGGTGCCTGTCTTTGTCTTATCTACTTTATAGATCTCCTCGTGGAACCCCCACCATGCACCTTAATCATTTAAGATGACTGGATATGTGAAAGCAGAATGACTAATCCAATCAAGCCCCATTAATCAGTAACCTAACAGGAAGTTCAAACGTACATATTCAGCAATGCTGCACAGTGGGGTGGGGCCACTGCTTTTTACAATAAATTGTTTTTTAGGTTTTAGTGTCAACCATATGATAAATATATTTCATAGCACACACATATAGTCATTACTTAAAAGTTTCAAAAGGACTCAAGCCAGTTTTACTGATTAAAATGAAGTGGTTTAGTGTGAACAGATGTAATGATGATCACTATTGAACACTGAAAGCTCAGCTAGAGGGGCATTTGTCCAGCTTCAGTGGACAGAGCGTATGTGTGAGAGGGAACGAGAGAGGTGGGAGGAGCCATTATTGATTTCCAGGGTGGGCATGCTGATGCATTATCAAACAAACCACACAAAGGACTTTTCGCTTGTCCACTGGGCCGTAGATCCTGATGGCAAATTTTGAGGAACGCGCACATTTTTCTTCTACTTCATATTCAGTGGTGTGACAAATGCAGTGCATGGTCTGTATCACTGTAATGCATGAAATTATATATTAGGAATCAGTCAGGACAAAATAACTGAGAATTGGAATTACTATTATGCCCCTCTTTACAAGATGTAATA
The DNA here is from genome assembly GCA_023566225.1 of Romanogobio albipinnatus. Classification (NCBI taxonomy): domain Eukaryota; kingdom Metazoa; phylum Chordata; class Actinopteri; order Cypriniformes; family Gobionidae; genus Romanogobio; species Romanogobio albipinnatus. The sequence goes on along the minus strand of CM042261.1, from coordinate 17,360,953 downwards.
TAAATCTCAGTATCCCTTGAACGTGTCTGTGAAGTTTCAGCTCAAAATACCCCACAGATCATTTATTTATTTATTTGTAAATGCCCTTTTTTGAGAGGAAGGAAAAACATGCCGCTTTCATGCATGTACCTTTAAATGCAAATGAGCTGCTGCTCAGAAGAGGGCGGAGCCTTTACAGCTCTTGCCTCGGGTACTCTGCCAAAAACGAAAACGTCTGTTTGGTTTTGATATCATCTCTATCGTGGTCATGCTCACGTGACATTGCAGTTCTTCATCATCATGAATTAATTATCTGCATGCGTTTTAAAGCCACATCATGATATATGGTTTTCTGAGCGCACACATCCGAAGCACGCACACAGAAAGCTGGATCTCAGATGGCGCGCCCTGTGAGTATTAAACTAAGTTCTCTTTAAAGTCTTATTGCGCTTAAACTGTCAAATGCAAACAAGGTTAGGTCAAAAACACACAACGTACACATAAACACAGTCAGTTATGTCTGTGAACGTAAACAGCAAGTAAAGAAATCGCAAATTAGATCTGTGTATTAAAGTGAAAGCAGCGTAATATACAGTGCCTTTTGCCAAATAAGCTGTTAATATGAATTAAACAACAGAAGAAAAAACAGAAACAGCAAATCATTGCTCTTGATGGAATATCTTTAATAAGATTACATTTCTTACTTGGATGCTGCTGTTAACTCTTTCCCTGCCAGCGTTGTTGAGCATTTTCACAAAAATATTTTGTTGTATGAATATCTTAACATGCAATATATCAAAAGAAAGAACAGAACCTCTGCTTTTAAACAAAATGTATATGCTGTTTAATGTTGGTTGGTTACATATGCATATGATTACATATGATATCACTTGATTCTGCATCGTCTGCGCATGTGTTTTAATCAGGAGATTCTGTACTCTTTCAGAAGATGTGTAATAGCACCCCCTGCCGTATAACAGTGAAAACACGGAAAGCCAAAAAAATCTTTGTCAATTGTGAGGAAAGGGTTAAATGCTCTGGTGAGGAGATAAACATGGCGGGCTGTGTACCACTCAATCAATTCATCAGCAGTTGTGGCTTTGGGGCGGGGCCTGTGCAATATAACATCACATTGCATAGAAACTGCAAATGGCTTATTCTGAGATACTGCTTATGGTTTATGAGGATTAAAAAAAGGAGTGGGTGGATTTTTACCATTGTAGGGTGGTTGTGTAAACACACTGCCGACACACATTTATGTTCAAACACCATGTACACATGAATTTTGCATAATAGATCCCCTTTAATGTGAAAAGTAATAATATGTAAAAAAAATATATATTAATAAACAAACAACCCTAGGTTTGATTGAACCATCAAAATATGAGGAAAATATTTTAGATTTTTAAATATTTTAAATATGAGGGAAGAACAAAATACAGAACTTGGTTAAAATATTTATTTGACAAAATTATTGGGCAAAAAAGGCAACTACAGCTACTTGATTTATTTTACTATGCCATCAAATTTACAAAATGTTTATGAAGACATTCCATAGACATGATGCTTTTTATACTGCACAAACTGTATATTCCATCACCTAACTCTAAACCTACACCTAAACCCATCACCCATCACCCACGCACGCGCACACACACACACACACACACACACACACACACACACACACACACACACACACACACACACACACACACACACACACACACACACACACACACACACACACACACACACACACACACACACGTCAATAATCTTTTATCTTCAATGTCTTTTTTGACCAGTGGCCACAAGCTACAGCTCAAGCCAAAGGTGTGGCTATACTCTTTCCTGATTACAAACCCTCTGATATTTTCCAGCAGAATCTCTACTAGCTCACAGTTTTGCACGCGTACAGGTTCATTCGTCTGTGTGAGATCCTTTTCACCTGCTCACCAGCCGGCTGACGTGAATTACTTGCTTCAGTGAGCTGTCTATCGTCCTTATCTCACTCTGACTAGACAGCAGAAGAAAAATGCTTACCGAGGTCTATTGCCACCCCCTCAATTTGCCGGAAGAAATGGTTTGCTCCAGTAATTACTAATTAAAGCCCCCTACACCAAAAGCAACCTGCCAGAGGGCTTTTAATCCTAGCAGGAGTGAACACAGTGATTCTCTCCCCTCTTTCCCTTCCCGGTTTTCTCCATCCTCTGTTTGTGAGTGATTAATAAGCTCATCAGGGAGCGTGAGGGAGTTGATCAGATTTTTCCTGGCTCCTCTGAGTGGGAGAGTGAAGAAAGTAGGTTGGTTCCGGAAAGCATGATGGCAGCGTGATATCTGTCTGGAGAAACCCAAGCATGCACGGTTTGATAACATCAACACAGCGCTGCTATGTCAAGACATTGATTTATGACTCAAATGCACTGGCCTTGATAAACGCTGTCTTGTGTGTTCAAGGAAAATCAGATACATTAAAATGCACCATGTAGCATCTGCCATCACTGATGTGTTGTATGATTTAGACTTGTATGCACTTAAGCATTAAATGCTGAAAAATACAAATGATTCTGAAGTGGTGGATGAGGAATGATTGTGTTAGGATCATCTGGAAATCTGTCTCGCCTCGTGTCTTCCTTGGTCTTGCCGACTCACTCCCCTCACACACCCTCAGTAGTCGGAGTAAAAATGGATCTCAATAAATAATGTAACGCGGATGGTTGGGCGGTGGGGGATGGGTGGATTTTGTGGTGAACATTGTCTTGTAGGAAACCAGAGCATGTGAGGACATGCTGCTGGTTTGTCCTTAGATAGCACAAATGGAAATACAGACAGTGATGTTAAGTATTTGTATGAGGGGTTGTCAACGTTTTTGGACTCAATAACCCCAACCCAGACTCTCAGCCAGGGGACCCTCACATTATCAGATTTTTAACATTATTTTTTTTAATTATTATTATTTTTTAAATACATAATACAGTATAAAACGTTTAATGATAACAGCATCAAACAAATATAATATGACATATTATATATATATATATATATATATATATATATATATATATATATATATATATATATATATATATATATATATATATATATATATATATATATATATATATATATATATATATATATATATATTAGGATATATATTAGGATATATAATTAAGATATATAATTCATACATTTTTATTTATATATCTAATATAACAATAATAAATCTAATATAGATTATTATTGTGTGTGTGCATGTGTGTACCGTGTACAATGTAAAATAATCTAAATCTAATATTCTTTTTATATAAAATTAATTTAATATGTTACAGACACACACACACACACACACACAGACACACATAAATGTATTATAATAATAAAGATTTTAAAATATTCATAATATACATTTCTCTCTCTCCCTCTAGATAGATAGATGGATGGATGGATGGATGGATGGATGGATGGATGGATGGATGGATGGATGGATGGATAGATAGATAGATAGATAGATAGATAGATAGATAGATAGATAGATAGATAGATAGATAGATAGATAGATAGATAGATAGATAGATAGATAGATAGATAGATAGATAGATAGATAGATAGATAGATAGATAGATAGATAGATAGATAGATAGAAATTTTAATCTTAAACGGACGGACGGACGGACGGACGGACAGAGATAGATAGATAGATAGATAGATAGATAGATAGATAGATAGATAGATAGATAGATAGATAGATAGATAGATAGATAGATAGATAGATAGATAGGTACATTGCAGATATCTACTGATCTACATATTTTAACTACTTGTTCTGTTAAAATATATATTGTATATAAGTAAGTGCACCTGGTTGCAAACCTAGATTATTTATGTTATTTTCTGCAACATTAGCGATGCAGTTTTGAATAATCATTCATAAAACAGCGAGAGAGAATCTGGGTCAATACTTTTGTTTGATATGTCTCTCTGCAGCATACAAAGAGAAGATGAAGGAGCTTTCCCTCGTCTCCCTCATCTGCTCCTGTCTCTACCCAGAGGCACGCAAGAACCTCATGAGCGAGTTTGAAGGTAGGAAATGAAAATATAATACCAGTAATGAGAAGTTATGCAGAAGGAATTTACAATAATGTGCCTGTGCTTTATAGACCTCATTCTGTTTGAACTTTTTATTGACCTGTATGTGTACCAGCAGTACTACACATGTATTATCTTAACAGCTAATATAGATCAATAAATGTCTGATAAATGTTCAGGATGGCTGTATAACAAAGTTATACAAGCTCATTTCATGAGCAGAAGGCAGTTTGTGCATTTTATTGCATGGACCCAGATGCTCAAACCCCACCAATGTGTAGATGAATATTTGCTGCCTGACATACAGCAATTTCTAAACAACATTTATTTCACCTTGTGTCTTGCATGCTCAGACATGGAGGTTAAGCCCATTAACAAGCGGGCTTCTGGCCAGGCCTTTGAGGTCATCCTGAAGCCACCCTCTCCCACAGCTGACGGGGGCTACAGCATCACTTCACCTCCTAAAAAGAGGGACATGTCTCTGGAGGACATCCAGAAGAAGCTGGAGGCCGCAGAGGACAGGAGGAGAGTAAGTGACCCATTTATTTTCATAATATATCTGATATAATATATCTATATATAGATATACTATATATCTGCATATGTTTTTGATGTTTGCCATTTTATTTATTATTTTTATTTTTATTTGCAACTATTTTGATTCCTATTATTGTATTCCTGTTTATTCCTCAAGTCCCAGGAGGCTCAAGTCCTGAGGGCTCTGGCTGAGAAACGTGACCATGAGCGGGACGTCCTGCTGAAAGCCATGGAGGAGAACAGCAACTTCAGCAGGATGGCAGAGGAGAAACTCATCATGAAGATGGAGCAGATCAAGGAGAACCGTGACGCCCACCTTGCAGCCATGCTGGAACGGCTGCATGAGAAGGTCAGGAATCTTTATTATAACTTATTTATTACACTATATTGGGGTCAGTACGATTTTTTCATGTTTTTGAAAGTCACATATGCTCACCAAGGCTGCATTTATTAGATAAAAAAATACAGTAAAAATATTACAATTTAAAATAACTGTTTTCTATTTAAATGTATTTTAAAATGTAATTTATTCCAAAGCTGAATTTTCAGTATAATTACTCCATTTTTCAGTGTCACATGATCCTTCAGAAATCATTCTAATAGGCTGATTTGGTGCTTAAGAAACATTTCTTATTAATATAAATGTTGACAGTGCTGCTTAATATTTTTGTGGAAACAGTGATACATTTTTCCCCAGGATTCTTTGATGAAAAGAAATCTCAAAAGAAAAGCATTTATTCGTAAAATAAATATTTTGTAACACTATAAATGTCTTTACTGTCACTTTTATAAGTTTAATGCATCCTTGCTGATTAATAAAATAAAAAAACAATAAGTAAAATAAAAAATACTGACCACAAACTTTTGACCAGTAGTGTAATTGTGCTTTTAGTTATTTCTAATATTTAAGTTTAGTAATTTGAACATTAATAATAAAATAACAACTATGAGTATTAAATGCATAATTTGTCCCACACAATTGTTTATGCTACCGAAATGTACAATATCTTAATATTGAGGGGTGGCATGCTGCAGCTGTAAATAGTGATCTGATTTTTACCATTTTTACAGAACAGAAGATTAAACTAGCGAACAATCCTCCGATTTAGGAGCCAGTCATATCATAGAGACTTGAATGTGGGCTCTTTTGATTGGGGCTAGTAAACACTCAAAACACCCTAGCAATACCTTCCAACCACACACACTAGCATCATGGCAGCATCAAAACGCATATTTTCTTCTGAAAAATCTAATCTGATCCTCTGTCACAAGAGGGCACTGCAGTACAATAAAACTTGCATAGTAAAAGAGTACTTCAAAGGGCATTTTTAAACATGAATGGTATCAACATAATAAACATGATATCAACTTTAAGCTATAAACTGCTGATAAATGTCCTGTATTATTTCTCTGTGTGCTTTCAGGAGAAGCACGCCCGGGTGGTGCGCAGAAACAAAGAGCTGAGGGAAGAGTTGACAGCATGAGCACATCTCTCTACACCCACCGTCCCATCACCCCACCCCCTCTACCCATACCTGTGACCTCCTGTCCCCAGAGAGACCCCCTCTCATCCGGCCACCGCAGCCCCGTGTATAAAACAGCCTCTGGCGCCCCACCCCCCTGCCCCGCCCAGGCCAAAAGAATCGACCCTGCCCCCCTCACCAACAGCATCCTCCCTGATATAGTCCATAAAACAAAAGGAACACCATTAATCCAGAAAAAGAAAAAAAATGTTTTTGATCAATTCAAAACCAGTCAAAGTGGGTGTGGTTTTTTGTAAATACTTCCTATTTGTTTTATATGAGACGATGAAAAGTATTGCGGTGTGCCATTTTATAAGTTTCTCTCTCTTATCTTTTAGTGGATGTACACCCCCCCCCCCCCCCCCCCCTCTCTCTCTATCAGATCTGCTACCGTTTCTCTTGTACCAGGCTTTGGTGTTTGTGAGTTTGCTGGCTAGCTGACATTTGCAATGTCTTCTCTAAACCCAATGATAATGTTAGTGTCTCTATGTCCATGTGGAGAGAGTAAAAGCCGTCACAGTACAGTACACACAGCTCTAACCGGTCACTAGCATTTACAATAATCTCTAGCTCTTTCTTCATACATTCATCTGGTATATAGTCACAACACACAGACACAGACACACACACACACACACATGGACCCGGTCAGCATGATTTAGTAAAAAATGACACAAGGCTCAAGAGGAGCTGCGGTGTAAGCCACGGTGAAATCATGGGACGTCTCTTGACCTGTGTGTGACCATAGTCTGGGTTGAATTAATGCTGACAGCATAACATCGAGTCAACCTTGGGATCTTGAGAATCACGTGTGCTGAAGTTCTCCAATTCTAATTCTTGAAAGATTCTCAGGTTTTTAGAGGTAATATCTGGTAATAAAATTGAAATTTCAAGATGGTTTGTGTGTAAGTGTGTGTGTGTGTGTGTCGAGAGCAGCGTGGGTAGACAGTGTTATAATGTGTCATAGCTATTGTGTAAGTAGCTTTAATGTCACAAACCTGCCCACCCTCATCTTTCTCTTCCAGCTGTGTTTTATTCCCGTCACAATGTAACTTTGGGAGCAAGCTGTGGTGAATAAAGGCTTGGGTTTCTTGGAATGATATCTGTCTTCGGCCCCGTTTTTATTTCATACAACATACATTAAACATGGGAGTCGGAACCATTGTGTGTGGGTGGGACAAGACCCACCCACTTTTTACGATCAATGATATTGGACCCACTCACTTTTATCGTCTCTAACATTCAGCACATGTCTGTTTATTTACCCCTAACCGATAAACACGTATTATTAAACACACGTTAGATGCTTTATTTACACTTTTCTATTATTTTCTTCATAAAAAAAATGCCTTTCCGACCTGATATGTGATGGGAAAATGGAGTGAGTTCGGCAAAAGGCGGATTAGATTTGCGTCAAAACTTGATACCATGCGTCTTACCACTACACTATTGCCACTCTCAGTGATAACGCGATTTCCATAATTTTGTCTTTCCCAACCAGACGTTTAGCAAACAAAGCCATATATGTGCACAGTACTTAATGTAAATGGCATCTAGGCTCCAGTAATTTTCTTTTCTGAGAGAGGACCCACTCACATTTTTTTTTGCTTCCGACGCCCATGCATTAAAATAAACACAAACATTCGATTTAAAATTTAACAGCTATGTTGTAGGGCACAAAAACGTTTTAGCGTAACGTGAAATAATGGGTAATACCCTAGTTTACCAAAAGGTGGCAATAAATGACTTTGCAGGAAAACATGCTTTAACTGGCAATAGCAGCATACCATCAATCTCTAGTGTTATGTTGATACCATTCACTATAGTGTGGGAATATTCTTTATGCACAAAATACCTACAGCATATGATCCACTAAATTTGCTTTCAAATGTGCAGTATGAAATATAGTGGGTTTTTTTTTTTTTTTTAAATGTATCTCAGTGCAATGTGTTGGACCTGACCTTCCGCTTGATGAAGCTAAGGTAAGGGATGAAGAAGAGGCAGGCTAGTAGCCTAAAGTCGTGTTCTCAGAACTTTGACCAACGTTCTGGCAAGGTTCTCTCAAAGTTATAAACAATTAATTAAAACTTTTTTCCAGTTACATTAGTAGAACGTTCGTTCAAAGTTACCTGGGCTTTAATAATGTTCTCAAAACGTTAACAAACGCTAACAAAAGTGTTATTTTAGCATCGTTCATGGAATGTTTTTTTTTTCACCTGAAACGTTTTAGTCTTCATAACTTAATGTGAACTGTAGCAAAACCTTCTTAGATCATGTTTTTGTTAACTGGGATACTGCTTTAAATGTTTATCATCGAATATATAAATACACATACAATATAAAAAGGTATACAGTTAGTAGCTACTAATTAGGCCTATTCCATTTCAAACATGGCCTAGGTTATTGGTAGTATTCTAGTACATGGATTACTGAATACTGCACAGCATATACAGTCCTGCTTAATATTTCTTAAAACATTATCTAATATGCAAATATAAGCATACATATGCAATACAGGCATACATTGTCATTGCTTGACCTAATTATGTACATGCATAATTCAGTCACACAGCTGTCATCTTCTACATACAATCATTTTGCAACCAATTTTGTGTAAAAACTTTTGATAATTCAATCAAATCAAGAATGTAAATTGCTAAATAATAAAAAAAAAAAGATAGAATGCCAAACACAGTATGCTCTGCTGTATACTGCATATTTCGACAAATCATGATCATCCAGGTATTTTATGTATACAATTTGCATACTGCATTAATAGTATGGGTAGCGTGCTATTCCATTACCATGTAATTACTGCTACAGTATCTAGGCTCCTTAATATTCCAGTTTTAGGGAATCGATCGTCTCTAGGGGGAATGAGTGGAAAAACATGCGATAAAAGCCGCTAAAATGGATTTAAAGGCAGCTAGAGAAATAAAGAAGTGTGTTGGCAGTGTGCTGTGTGTAGGTGGGAATCTGTTTTACGCGTTTGGCTGGAAGTATAGTACCCGTGGTGGCGTGGGAGTGCTCCACACCAGGAGCTCAGTGAGCTGCTGTGATTGCTTTGGGACAAAGCTGCACTGTGCGGCCCTCTCCTCCTACTTTTCCTTCTCTCTCGTTCCCTCTCTTCTTGCTCTATACCTCTCTCTTTCCTCCCTGTGCAGTCCAGGCCAGCCAGGCTGCCATTGTCCAGGATATCCCTTGGCTGTTAATGGCTTCCTGGATACATAGAGAGGCCACAGAGAGGCCCCTGGGCCGTGTTTGATATCAGTTCAAAACGCACGCATACAGGCACTGGTTCAACCCTGTAGAAATGTGCAGCGCCTCATCTCGCTGCCATGAAAGGAACTATTCTTCCCCAAAACATTCAATCATATGTAAGGCCTATTTTTGTATATACCCACCTGTGAAAGAGAGCAGGTGGGAATTTTCTTGACTCAAAATTGTCCTGAGGGCAGAAACGTTTGTGATTGGTTCAATCTGACAACCAATCGCAAGAGGGGAGAGAATTGCAGAGGCGGGGCCACCATTTTGAAAATTCCTGCAAATATTCCCACCGGTGCGCAGGCGGCAGGCAGGCAATTAGGAACTGATTATCATTTTGCGGTGCGGTGCGCAGGCAAGAGGAACGGCAACTGGAACTGGTTATCATTTCAAAGTAAGTTTGTAAAAACAAAAACGTAATTTCATTGAAAATAGAGCATCGGATGTAACAGTTAGCACTATGTGTGATTTTCTTTCTGCCCTCGAAATCATAGTATAATGGTGCAGCTTGTAGCTTAAGGGTAGGCTAGCCTACTGTTTCAGAAGCAATCTAGTGTTGTAGCTTGCATTCAAATGTTGCAGTAACTTGCCAGCGGTTCTTATCACAAAAATGTAGAAGAACAAGATCATTCAGAAAAACGTCAACTTTTTAGTGTGTGCACATAACTTACATGTAAACCATAAGCGCTAGCTAAGCTAGCTAGTCAAGCTAATCAGGTGAGCTAGAAAGTGCATTGCAATAAGCTTTACTGTACTCATATTCAAAAAAAACAATGACTATTTAGGGCGTTGTAGTCTAATTTATAAATTTGGCTTTTCTTCATGACTGTTTAGTCTCATCTGGTCCCAGGGCAGAGACTATTGTTTCCCACAATTTTGTCTCAGGGCAGGTGAATCTCTCCTGGTCTCAAGGCAGAAGTCAGTCTAATTTATAAATTTGGCTTTTCTTCATGACTGTTTAGTATCATCTGGTCCCAAGGCAGAGACTGTTTCCTATGGAATGCCAAAGCTGACTTTATTTTAAATAAATAAATAAATGCATAAATATACGAAGAAATGTAAAAGAACAAAAATATATAAATATACAAAGAAATGTAAAAAAGTACAACTAAATTAGTATTTATACTTTTATTTCCTTAAAATATAATATTCCTTATTCCTATATAAAATTGTATTTTTTCACACATTTATTTATTTCAACTTATTTCCACAAGATTTATTTATACAAGGTGTCACTGCCACTCTGAGCTCTATTGCTGATGTCTGAGGTAAAACTCGCCCCCCCTCATTAGCATACGGACAGAGAAATGTGGAAATAAATAAATGTGAAAATAAATAAATGTAGACATAAAAACGTACATAAATTTATGTGGAAATGAATAAAAGTGGAAATAAATAAATGTATAAATAAATAAGTGTGAAAAATACAATTATACATAAATAAGGTAATAAAAGTATAAATATTTATTTGTACTTTTTTACATTTCTTCGTATATTTATTTATGTATTTTTTTTATAATAAAGTCAGCTTTGGCATTCCATAGGTTTCCCACAATTTTGTCCCAGGGCAGGTGAATCCATCTTGGTCTCAGGGCAGAAGTTGTTTTGTAGGATTTTCTTCATGACTGTTTAGTCTCATCTGGTCCCAGGGCAAAAAACATTTTCTACAATTTTGTCCCAGGGCAGGTGAATCCCTCCTGGTCTCAGGGCAGAAGTGGTCTGAGGGCAGGACGGTGAATCTCTCCTGGTCTCAGGGCAGAAGTGGTCTGAGGGCAGGACGGTGAATCCCTCCTGGTCTCAGGGCAGAAGTGGTCTGAGGGCAGGACGGTGAATCTCTCCTGGTCTCAGGGCAGAAGTGGTCTGAGGGCAGGATGGTGAATCCCTCCTGGTCTCAGGGCAGAAGTGGTCTGAGGGCAGGACGGTGAATCTCTCCTGGTCTCAGGGCAGAAGTGGTCTGAGGGCAGGACGGTGAATCCCTCCTGGTCTCAGGGCAGAAGTGGTCTGAGGGCAGGACGGTGAATCTCTCCTGGTCTCAGGGCAGAAGTGGTCTGAGGGCAGGACGGTGAATCCCTCCTGGTCTCAGGGCAGAAGTGGTCTGAGGGCAGGACGGTGAATCCCTCCTGGTCTCAGGGCAGAAGTGGTCTGAGGGCAGGACGGTGAATCCGTCCTGGTCTCAGGGCAGAAGTCATATTTCTCTGTTCTCAGGGCAACATAGTTGGACAAAAGGGAGTCAGCTGTCTTCTCTGGTCTCAGGGCAGAAATTGTCTGAGGGCAGGACGGTGAATCCCTCCTGGTCTCAGGGCAGAAGTCATATTTTTTATGTATTATTTAGTATATTAGTAGTTTGTATAATATGCAGCGCTGCCTCGAAGACTTTATTGAGGGCTCAAATTTCCATCAAGCGAAAAAGTCAGGGGAGAGATAAATGCAGCCAAGACTTGTAAAATAGAAAAGTGAAGATGAAAAGTTCTTCCTTCTTCTTCCTTCTTCCTTCTTCTTCCTCCTTCTTCCTTCTTCCTTCTTCTTCCTCCTTCTTCTTCTTTCTTCTTCTTCTTCTTTCTTCTTCTTTCTTCTTCTTCTTCAGTTTGATGCTTAGCCTGTGTTTCTCCAAAAATCTATATGTTCAAGTATAGTGTCTTTTCTAATTTCAGAATATGGCGACACATTGGGTGAATGGTGTTAAAAAACGGTTGAAGAAGCCACGTGACTCCAGGGTCCACCAAGATGTTGTTATTATTAGGGGGGATGCCAAGGAGTTCATGGAGGGTTACATCAAAGAAGTGCAGGAGAAGGAGCACTGCTACTTCAGACCCCCAGTCTGCCGCCGGCAGGACTATTATTACTATGGCTGTGACCGTGGGAATCACGCTGCAGGCAAAAGTAATGGAGAAGCCACACAAACTCGGGCCAATTCTTGCAAGGCATACATCTCTTTCAAAGTCATCACGGATGCCGGAATAACAGGTGCCATAATCCAAAAGATGCTACAGCACACTGGCCATGACGAGGCTAATTCTAAAGAGAAAAACCGCATCCACCCAGACCTGCATTCCCTCATTGAAATATGGCTTCAACAGGGTTGTTCTACTTCTGAGATCTTAATAAAAAGCTATGATTGGGCTCAACAAAATGGGCATGTGGACAAAAAAGACCGCCGGTTTTACTTGACCCCTAATGACATTCGGCTTTTAAAGAAAAACCTCAGAGGTGTGGGTGACAGTGATTCTGTCAGTGTGGACCATTTGGTTTCCATGGAACTCAGAGACAACATCTGTTTTTATCAGCCACTTCACAATGAACAACCATTCATTTTAGTTGTACAAACACCATTTCAAAAACAACTTTTGGAAGAGAACCCTCATCCAATGGTTTTCATGGATGCTTCATACAAAGGCATAACAGCCTACGGGTATGCATTTTATGCACTGTTATTGATAAACAAAACTGGAAGAGGCGTGCCGTTTGCCTATTTTATCCTGAGCAAGGAAACTACTGCAACAGTAAGCCTCTGCCTACAGAAGCTTCAATTGAGTAACCCAAGCTTCTATCCAAGGTCAGTCAAATGTTAGCATAATTTGTTATACTGTATTTATTATTTTCTTTGTACTTGGAACAACAGGAAATATACATGTTTGACTTTGAATCTGAAAATACTACTGCACTGAGCTACAGCTTTTGAATTTTGGATCTCACTAGGTTCTTAACTCTATTCTAAATTTTCTTGATACAATGTTTACACTGTATACAATACACTCTGTCTAATGTATGCTTTTGGGTGTGGTGCAACTTTTTCCTCTTTTCTTTTCTTTCTTTTTCAATATTACAGGTCAGTGATGATGGACCGTGACTTGAGAGTGCTTAATGCTATTAAAAGCGTTTTCCCAAATGCAAAGCTTCTCCTTTGTTGGTTCCATGTGCTTCAGGTAAGTCGAAGAATATACAATATCACTATTTGTGACATTTAAATCTACAATGTTGTGCAGTTGACATTGACAAACTAACAGGAAAGGTCAACTGAGCAGGTACAAAGTACTATTCTAGAAATCTTTGGCAAAGTGTGCCGTTTTCAACAGTGTTCTTTAAAAATGTGGTGGGTGTGTAAACAAGTGTAATCTTTAACTGTACTGTACAGGGAGTGCAGAATTATTAGGCACGTTGATTTTCTGATCATATTTTTTTTCCAGGCACATTTGACCAATTCCAAACCACAGTAATCCTAATAACTACTATTGATTTAGTATTTAATAATGTATAAGTGATTTATAATTGTTCATGAAGGCTGGAAATGAAAATCACCTTATATTCAGGTGTGCAGAATTATTAGGCATGTTTTCTTTTACAGATAAATTGAGCCAAAAAAAGAGTATTAAATGCCCATGAGAAGGATGCAATACTAGACATTGCAGTTAAGGCATGACCATTGGACAGTGAAATGCTCGTTGGGTCAGCAGGGTCAGACAAAAGCAGGTGGCGGAGAAAAGACACCTATTAACCGCAAAAGAATTAAGAATTAAGGTGAAGAATTAAGGGTGAAACCATCAGGAACCCTTTAGTCTCCAGCGCCACCATTTTCCAGAGCTGCAACCTACCTGGAGTCTCCAGAAGTGCAAGGTGTCAGGATCTCAGAGACTTCAGTTAGGTAGTTCTGGAAGATGAATTCTTCAAACAGTGGTACTAGAGGATGTGGTGCTGGTCCTTCAAGAGTCACTCTCAACCTCTGTCCATAAAGCCTATAAAAAAACCTTCTTCATGTATTTTACAACACTTCAGCTTGTGATTCTTATCTAGTGGGGGTCATTTTTTAGTATTCTTTACCTAACTGAAGTCTCTGAGATCCTGACACCTTGCACTTCTGGAGACTCCAGGTAGGTTGCAGCTTTGGAAAATGGTGGCGCTGGAGACTAAAGGGTTCCTAATGGTTTCACCCTTAATTCTTCACCTTAATTCTTAATTCTTTTGCGGTTAATAGGTGTCTTTTCTTCACCACCTGTTTTTGTCAGATCCTGCTGACCCAACGAGCATTTCACTGTCCAATGGTCATGCCTTAACTGCAATGTCTAGTATTGCATCCTTCTCATGGGCATTTAATACTCTTTTTTTGGCTCAATTTATCTGTAAAAGAAAACATGTCTAATAATTCTGCACACCTGAATATAAGGTGATTTTAATTTCCAGCCTTCATGAACAATTATATATCACTTATACATTATTAAATACTAAATCAATAGTAGTTATTAGGATTACTGTGGTTTGGAATTGGTCAAATGTGCCTGGAAAAAAAATATGATCAGAAAATCAACGTGCCTAATAATTCTGCACTCCCTGTATATTTAAGGGCAATCAACTAGTGGTCTGCAGTGTAATTGCAGGTGGTTGGGACATAAATACTTACAGTTTGCAGTATATGCTTATTTCAAATCCTGAATTCTACTTGCATGAAACATGAAAATTTGGGATATATACAGAGTTACATTGCAGTACAATAACATAAACTCCCTTTTGGCCAAGCAATGGAAACTAACTGCCACGTGACATGGTGAAATAACATACCCTAATGTGCATCTGAAGCAATTTATGTTGTTATAGGCTGTTAACCGGTGGCTTGTGAAGACCGATGGAGGTCACCTGACACCTGAACAAAGAAATGTGGTCATTCATGCCATGGCATCAATGAAAGCATGTTTGACGGTACTATATTTTCTTACATTCATAACCCCAGTGCAACTAAGTGGTCCTGACCAAATTATGCATTCTGTAGTGTACATAATAGTGAGTTCACAATTATTTATGCTTTTTCTTTTTAATGTTTGTATATAAGCATCTCAGATTAAATATGTTTTTCCCCTAAGGAGGAAGAGTTTCTCAATGTATCTGCCAAGAAATGCAGTGAGATCGACACCTTTTTGGATAGTCCCCATGTAACAACTTATCTGAAGACAAATTGGTTTACTTATGCGGAGCTGTGGGTAAACTTTGGCAGAACGTTCTATCACTGTAGCAGTGAGACAAACAACAAGGCTGAAAGGTATTTTACTTACATTTGCCAATAATATTTCAAATTTATTTTCATATTGGGATCAGAGTATTTGCTTAACTAACTAACATCATGTTCCTAAAATTATGCATGCAAATATAGTGCCAGTCTCTACTAGCCTTTCTCAAAATGCCTATCTAATACCACATATTGAACTCTGACTTACTATGCACTGAACGTTACGTCTTACCACAAGGCCGGCTCACCTCGTGGCCTGACTATTGGGAGGCAAAGTTTACCATGAGCTGAAAAACCCATATTCCCCAAACCAGCAGTTAATGCAGCTCTTTAGGTTAAATGAGCGAGGTTTCACTAAAGTCAGAAAAAATATGTAGGAATCAGTGTTGTAAACTGGTAGTTTATTTTGTATTGCTATTCAATTATTTTCTCCCAATTTGATAGGAAGCTAATGGTATGGTGGGTGTCAGATTTGTAATTGTCAAGCTTTTCACGTTTTTCATGCCTTTCTGTCTTAAAGATTCTTCCTTACGTTGAAATACCAGTTTCTGCGAGGCCAGGCAAACCGAAGAGTCGACCAACTTCTGCTTTTGCTATGTGGAGATGTAGAAAAGTATTACAGGTTAGTAATCTCTCTAACAGGGAATGTGGATTTTGCCAAATGGCTATTTCAGCCTGTTATAGAATAAAATAAAATTAGACGCCGCCACTTTCATGAAGCTTGCCACCCTCTTAACAGTGAATTTTTTTTTTATGGAGCTGTTGCACTAAAAAACAATCACCATGGCAATGACTACACAATGAAACTTGCATTTAGCTAAAATCTATCCAACAATAAGGGCCAATATACAGTATGGTTATGAGTTTATGATATTGCATAAGTTATTGGCCATCCAATCAGAAAATGCAAAATTTGTGGCATTAAAAAGTTTGTGATCGTGCCCTTACCTGTGTTGCAGCTATCTAGGGCACACTCACACACTGGTGTCCTGTCGCTCCCCACTGTCCTGAGGCAAAGGCTACTATTTTACTGTAATTCCAAATTTGTGTCTTGTTTTTCATTACTGCAGCTACATGGATGGCCTCAGCGAAGCAGGACGACTGACATTATCCAACTCTGCTGCTCACCAGGCTGCTGCGCTGCTATTTAAAAATGGTGTGGGCAAAGATTTGGACATAGAAGCGGGGCAGTGCTTTGTGCCGTCACAGTCAACCAACACAGCCTACAAAGTTAAGTTGTTACACTTCACGTGTGAATGCACCAATTTCCGGATGGGAAACATATGCAAACATCTTCTCTTGGTGAAGATGGAGGTAGGCAGGAGAGGTATTGACATTGAAAAAATGCGGAATAATAAAGCGCTAGAAATCATCAGCCTCCGTCTCTATCAGCAGACTGAAGATGAAATAACCATCTTCAATAGTGATGGGACTATGAGTATTGTGAATAGGAAAACTCCGACTTTGTGCACATGCATTGCTAATAGTTTTGGAGAAAGATGTGTTTGCATACATGTCACACATGTCCTCAGCCCTCAAGACATTCTCACAGACCCCAAAGAAAATGCACAAGTGTCTGAAGCCTCCCATGGGAATCCTCCCATACAGTCCATGTTATCAGACCTACTAGAGTGGAGCAAGTCCGACGCATTTGACCATACCCCTGAACTGTACAATACCATCCAAAGAGCACACAAGCTGGCTTTTGGAAAATTCACTGCTGTGTCCAGAAAAAGGAAAATTACCCCTTTACATGGTTACCGTAAAAAAATTAAAAAAGCTAGACTGCAGAGAGCAGTAGTTGAGAACTTTAAAAACAAAAGAAGAGCAAGAAGAACTTAATTCTGTTATTCTGGAGGTGCCATTGTTTGCATGTGAAAGCGCCTGTCTTGATTGGTTGATTAATTTTCTTGGTAGTTGATCAGGTAAATAAAATACTGATAATTAAATCAAAGTTTTGGGAAATGTATAGACTTCTTACATTAATGGCAGAAGCAATAGTAGTGTTTTACCAATATGAAATGTAAATTATACCAGCAGAGTGGTGAAGTACACAGGTCCTGTAATTCAGTAAAAGTATTGATCCCCAAGAAAAATGTACTCACAATTACAAATAAAGAAAATTGCTTTATAACTTTGATGCTTTGATACATTCTCAGTCCAAAACCAAGACTTTCCATACATTCTTATGGTTTAACTTAACATGTATTTGGCAAATTATGTTTTCACCCTTGTGTTGTCTTATCGTCAACCTTGAGAAAAAAAAAAAAAACGTTCAACGTTTGACGCCATTTTTTTCACAGTTTGTTTTTGCTTTTTCCAACATTTTAAATTTATTTTACACATTTTCAGTGCTTATTTCTACGTCGGGTAAATTTCACCCAAAGTCAACACAAGGGTTAAATCACATCTATATTGTGCAAAGTGGTTTACTCAGAAAACCATAAAGATTATTCCTTTGTCAAGGCTACCCATAAATGCTTATACCACTTTAAAATGTACATGCTTTATTTACTTCTGGAGGCAGTGGAGGTTCTCTGCCTCGACCAGGCACGCATCAATTAAAGAAAACGCACCCTTCAACATTTCTGGCCCAAGGCCATGCGTAGCGAGGTTGTAATCGGACCAGTTGGCCTCCATCGCGGTCTTTATCCTTGTTAGTGTCTGCCTGCAAAAGTGTTAAAAACAGATGTTATTGACATAAAGAACAGTGGTAGAGGTGATGTAATACAATAATGCATATGTAGATCTAAGCCTTTTTAATCTTGCATACTGGCATTGGTAACAACAGATCAATGAACCTGCAGTGTTGGGTCTTGACGATGGCCTCAAGATGTTGGTCCTCCAGGCAAGCCTGACCAATTTTTTGAATTGGTAGGTATTTAAAACCCATGTAATTTACATCCTCTGCAAGGGCCAGACATTCTTCTACAAATACACAGTGCAAGAGAGTACAAAAAAATTATATTTTTGTCAAACTAAGAATGGAGTATAGACTGTTAAGGACAGAAACAAGATTCAGTCATTACAAAAAAGTTCTGATCAACATGTGAAAGTGCCTTGATGATGCCATTTAATGAGTCCGCCTAGTTGAGAAGATCTATGAAAATTTCATAATTACAGCCTAATGTTACTTGGGGAAGAGGTAAGTCCTGTTAATTCAAGACCTCTCAGTAATACAAAGGCAAGGTGGATTCTTTCTGAGCCTACTTATCCCAGAATCTTCATCTTCATTTAAGTGGGCTAACATCTTACAGAGACATAAGACACGATAACGAGATAGCTTCTATAAACAAAAGATGTTTACCCAACCTCCTATCTCACTGTTTTCTGCAACCAAAAACATATAGATCAGAGTTAATAATCTATGTGAATCCGTGTTGGTGGCAACTTCTAAGTGAATAGGTCAATGATGCAATAATCACAAATAATACAACTTGTAAAAATATTTTTGCTATTTGTCTTATTCATTCTTATGATTTGACATCACAGTGAGGTTGCAATTTCACCCCGATTGCATGCCATACTGCTGTAAAGTGTAAGATGGTGGTATTGGAAAAGCCTAATATTTTCTGAGGTGGTACTCAAGGTAAAACAATTCTTAAAATCACTGCCCAATGTCATGCAGAATAGTTATTTCTGGCAATGTGTTTGTATTGTGCGTAACGAGAACCAATTTCAATGCCTTCACACCCTGCCAAAATAGTGCAAAATTACCAAAATCTTAATGGTAACAAAGATTTCCGCCTAGCAGGACTATTAAGAAAAGATTCTTATACCAGCTGTGTGAAGTGATGGGTGGTTCACTGCCCTTAAACTCTTGCACATCATGTTCTTAACCTCTAGACCTCAGTTACCTTCACACAACTTGCTGGCACTTGTTGACAGCCTGATTCGTGGTCCTGGCTCCACCTGTGAGTCGTGCAACTTGGCCATGAGCGCCTCTTTTTGGCTCTTGCCTTTCCTTAAGTAGGCCACCAGAGCATTGGGCGAATAGCCCTCTGGTGGCCCACACCTTCTAACCAGTTCCTCCCTAGTCACTTTATATCTGCAATATCAGTGGAGATTTTAAGCAGGCATATAGAGTTAAAACAATCTTCTACCTTGTAGAAATGTTGGTAGGTAACACTTTAGGTACAGGAGAACACATACATGACACCTTAAAAAGGGTTTTAAATAACTTATTCCTAACAGCTTCTTAAGACATGACTCTGTATTACTGACTTTGGCCCAGTATATCTAGGTGGAAGCTGGGGACTTTTAAAGATTTATTCCACAGCAAAGGTGCTGCAAGTAGGAATTTTGTGCCATGTTAGCATGATGAGCCATGTAAGAGGCTGTTATGAGCTTTTGTAAAGGCTTAGGAATATGATATGCACCTGTCCTTACAGCAAGAGTTTACCTAAATTTGGGAAATTAGTAATTGTCTGTGGAGAAACAGATTTCTGCTTAAATTCCTTCTGTGTACTTCTGATAGCCTAGTTACCAGCCCCACCTACTTCATTTCATACAGTGAGTGTGACCCCGCGCAATCACAGTTCTGGACTTTGAAAACATATCGAGCCAAACGCGTTCCTCCCTTGCAACACCGAGGGTTATACCCAGTCTAATATACCGTATTTTCCGCACTATAAGGCGCACTGGATTATAAGGCGCACCTTCAATGAATGGCCTATTTTAGAACTGTTTTCATATATAGGGCCCACCGGATTATAAGGCGCATAGAATAGAAGATACTGCAGTCAAACGTTTGACTGGGTTTGCGTTATGCAGTGGTCACCAACCTTTTCAAGCCTAAGATCACATCCAAAGTCCAAACCAAGATCTACCACTTGCAAAAAAAATATGAAAAAACAAGTGGCTGAGCTGTAAAACCTTGTTTATACTCGACCCGTCCGCATGAGCGCGAAGGTAATAAAAAAACTAATATCCGTCTGCTCGGGCAGATTCGGCTCAAAGTCATGCATCCCCGGATGCGGAGGCGCGCGCGGCAAAAATGACGTCATTGTAACAGTGCGCGCTTCTCCGAAGATGCATGACTTTGAGCCGAATCTGCCCGAGCAGACGGATATTAGTATCTCATCACACCGGCACCCAGTTTGCGCGTCTAAATCAGTTGTATGGTCTGGTGTTCAGTCTAAAACAAAACAGTTGTGTCAAGTATAAATGCCTCGTCTGTATGGGGAGTTGCGCGTTGTGAAATGGAAAATCAATAATCGCTAATCGAGAATCGTTAATAATCGAAAATCGACTGTAATCGAATCGGGACTTCAATAATCGTAATCGAATCGGGAAATCAGACAGATTAACCACCCCTAGTAATGACAAACAAAGTTACCTTTTGGCCTTGGTCCCGTCAGGTAACCGGAGAACACTCTCCACTTCGAATAATACTGTAGAAGTGAGAAAATATTGTTTTTATCTTATTGTAAACTCATTTCATGGCCAAAACTATGCTGACCATAAATACAGTATCTTCCTACCTTGTTCACCCTCTGTGGACTCAGATTCCTTTGCAAGGCCACCATCTACTATATTTAAGACCAATCAGAGAACAGCATTCAGGGAACAAACCATCTACTATATTTAAAGGAGAAATCCGGTGAATTTTAACATTGAGCTAATTTTTTGGTAAATTTGGAGTGCTGTCAATACAGAGAACAACTACAAAAACCGGTGTTGCCTACACCATGTTATCCTCTTTTTAAAATTTGCACCCTGTTGACTTCAATGGGGCAAGTCTTAAACCTGCTTTTACCCTCTTGACATCCTTGATGTGTCATTACAAGTGCACAGCCAATGTGAGTGATTCCTTCAGAGTGAACACGAGTGAATCTGACTGCAGTAGATGTGAAAGATATGGATAAAAATGATGTTATTTAAGCCAGCGCAAATACCTGTATTTACATCCTGTTTTCGGTCGAAGGCCATAGTAATAGATTGTTGAGTTCACGCGCGTGATCATAGGTAACTAAACATATGCGCGTGAACTCGACAAACGACTAGTATGGCCTTCAACCGAAAACAGGATGTAAATACAGGTATGAGCGCTGGCTGAATTAACTTCACTTTTATTCATATCTTTCACATCTACTGCAGTCAGATTCAACCTGTTCACTCTGAAGGGATCACTCACATTGGCTGTGCACTTGTAATGACACATCAAGGATGTCAAGAGGGTAAAAGCAGGTTTAAAACTTGCCCCATTGAAGTCAACAGGGTGCAAATTTTAAAAAGAGGATAAGGCAACACCGATTTTTGTTGTTCTCTGTATTGACAGCACTCCAAATTTACAAAAAAATAAGCTCAATGTTAAAATTGACCGGAGTTCTCCTTTAAGACCAATCAGAGAACAGCATTCAGGGAACAAACTGTTTCAAAAGAAAGATCTCTGTACTTTCCGAACAGCAAAGTTAATACATCAAAGACACAATTGCTTACTGAAAAGATCCCTACATGAATGTTGTGAGTGAGTGACTCGAATGCTGAACATAAAAACAGTATCTTCCTACCTTGTTCACCCTCTGTGGACTCAGATTCCTGTGCAAGGCCACCATCTACTATATTTAAGACCAATCAGAGAACAGCATTCAGGGAACAAACTGTTTCAAAAGAAAAATCTCTGTACTTTCCTAACAGCAATGTGCTGTTGGTGGCTGTGTGTGTGTTATTTTTTTTTTTTACCTGCACATGGGTGTTCTCCAACAGGTTGATCTGTCCAAACATAAAAGAAAACAAATGCCTACATGAAAGATCTTCAGGTGGGCTGTGTGTTTGTATATTTCTTACCTAAAAAGCTGTGCTATGTGGATCAGTTAATACATCAAAGACACAATTGCTTACTGAAAAGATCCCTACATGTATGTTGTGAGTGAGTGACTCGAATGCTGACCATAAATACAGTATCTTCCTACCTTGTTCACCCTCTGTGGACTCAGATTCCTTTGCAAGGCCACCATCTACTATATTTAAGACCAATCAGAGAACAGCATTCAGGGAACAAACCATCTACTATATTTAAAGGAGAAATCCGGTGAATTTTAACATTGAGCTAATTTTTTGGTAAATTTGGAGTGCTGTCAATACAGAGAACAACTACAAAAACCGGTGTTGAAAAAAAAAATGAGCTCAATGTTAAAATTGACCGGAGTTCTCCTTTAAGACCAATCAGAGAACAGCATTCAGGGAACAAACCGTTTCAAAAGAAAGATCTCTGTACTTTCCTAACAGCACAGTTAATACATCAAAGACACAATTGCTTACTGAAAAGATCCCTACATGAATGTTGTGAGTGAGTGACTCGAATGCTGAACATAAATACAGTATCTTCCTACCTTGTTCACCCTCTGTGGACTCAGATTCCTGTGCAAGGCCACCATCTACTATATTTAAGACCAATCAGAGAACAGCATTCAGGGAACAAACTGTTTCAAAAGAAAAATCTCTGTACTTTCCTAACAGCAATGTGCTGTTGGTGGCTGTGTGTGTGTTATTTTTTTTTTTTACCTGCACATGGGTGTTCTCCAACAGGTTGATCTGTCCAAACATAAAAGAAAACAAATGCCTACATGAAAGATCTTCAGGTGGGCTGTGTGTTTGTATATTTCTTACCTAAAAAGCTGTGCTATGTGGATCAGTTAATACATCAAAGACACAATTGCTTACTGAAAAGATCCCTACATGTATGTTGTGAGTGAGTGACTCGAATGCTGACCATAAATACAGTATCTTCCTACCTTGTTCACCCTCTGTGGACTCAGATTCCTTTGCAAGGCCACCATCTACTATATTTAAGACCAATCAGAGAACAGCATTCAGGGAACAAACCATCTACTATATTTAAAGGAGAAATCCGGTGAATTTTAACATTGAGCTAATTTTTTGGTAAATTTGGAGTGCTGTCAATACAGAGAACAACTACAAAAACCGGTGTTGAAAAAAAAAATGAGCTCAATGTTAAAATTGACCGGAGTTCTCCTTTAAGACCAATCAGAGAACAGCATTCAGGGAACAAACCGTTTCAAAAGAAAGATCTCTGTACTTTCCTAACAGCACAGTTAATACATCAAAGACACAATTGCTTACTGAAAAGATCCCTACATGAATGTTGTGAGTGAGTGACTCGAATGCTGAACATAAATACAGTATCTTCCTACCTTGTTCACCCTCTGTGGACTCAGATTCCTGTGCAAGGCCACCATCTACTATATTTAAGACCAATCAGAGAACAGCATTCAGGGAACAAACTGTTTCAAAAGAAAGATCTCTGTACTTTCCTAACAGCAATGTGCTGTTGGTGGCAGAGGAAAGGTGTGTATGTGTGTGTGTTACTGAAAAGATGCCTACATGTATGTTGTTAGTGAGTGACTCGAATGCTGATCACCATCTACTGTATTAAAGACTGTGTGTGTGTGTGTGTGTGTGTGTGTACCTAAGCTAATCAAGAGCAGAACCGGTCTTGGAACAACATTGGTACAAATTTACTTAACATTAACAATTATACTAGGTTTGGTTGTAGCTTGTCTACATACATCAGCCCTACTTACCAAACAGACTTGCCTAGAATCTCAATACACCTAAAATTAGTCCCAGTCTGAGGCTGTTCTTACCTGTATTTTTAGACTTGGCGATTTTTCCCTAGAAAAGAGAAAAAAACATTGAGTTAAGTATACAATGTGTTGAGAAACAGTATGTATATTTTGATCATTTACCCTTGCCTTTTTTCTTCTTAGAGTCTTCGTATCTAAAAGAAATGAACATGTTTCTTAATGTCATTTTAATGTTATTATAATGTTTCAAAAACCAAATAATAATCATGAAAATAATGATTTATTCTGCATGCTTATTTCAATGTGCGTAGAACCAAGACAGTGTATTCACCTCATCCTTCTAAGAAAGATCGTAAATAAATAGCATCTGATTTTGAACATAAACTTAATGTTGAATTTTATGCTTGAAATTATGTAGTAACAATGTACTCCGAAGTATGAAATCCTCAGAATTTACAAGTTAAAGCTACCACTCCAAATCATCAGTAAGTTAAACTTAATGCAGGCAGCTACAGCTAGCCAGCAGAGCTCAATAAGGAGCACCCATACCGTACATATGTCTACTACTTACCAAGGGAGTTGAACAACAAAGTCCCAAGTCTCTCCCGCTCTTGAGCGATAGGGAGGCATTGGAGGTGCCCTTGTTGTCCCTGGAGGATCATTTCTGCAAACTAAAAGAGCAACAGAAAGTCTATTTTAATGAAATAATGTAACTTATAAATGTGAACAACAAACTGTGGTAAAAAATGTTTTTGACTATATTACAAAAGAAGATTATGGTGCTCATTTAATAATTATATGATCATGACTCCTGTATCGTATGCTGAAGGTAGTACTGTGTCCATGTCAAAAATCCATTAATATTTTATCTGAAACTTTCATTCAAAATTGCTCTAAAGTGAAAACTAAAAATATTTATATTTTCAAAAGAAAACAGAAACTTTATGCAGAAAACGACCAAACTGTACCATTAGTGAGAACACCCCACATGACAAAGAGTCGTTTTGGAAGTCATGGTCCCTCTTCATCATCTTCCAGGGCCCTTGGCAGCCTCTGCTAGCAGCAAATAAGCTGAAAGATTAGAGAAAATAATTGTGAAGGAGATCTCTGCTGAATTTTATCTCATTTTATAGAGCAATACAAAAACCTTGTACCTCCAATTTTCCATTATTTGGAAGCAATGCTGTGGTTGCTCCCCCAAGGAGTCGATGTAGGTAATAGTTCCCTCTTTCAAGTTGCAATGCTATACAAAAGATGGGAAAACATATGAGAGGTTTGAAGGAGAATTTCAACCAATCTGTGTTGAAAATGATTGAAATTATTTTAAAATGTGAAGCACTAACAGCTCAAACAACACAAATGAGTGACACAACAGCAACAATAATGACTAGTGTGATGCTATTTAGCGAATAATAGTCTCTGCATAACCTAACAGCAACCTACAAAGAGGGTCCAGTGGCACTCTCCCAGCAAGTAGGGCCCGAAGATGGCACTGGCTCCTTTAAGAATGTTTTTCTGACAGGAAAAGAAGAAAACATTCATGAACAAACATAAATAAACTTGACACCTAATGTGTTCAGCAGCACTGAACAATAACTTTAAACATTTACATAACTCTTACTTTTAAGAAATAAGTACTCCTGGCCCTGGAGCTGCCCTCCAAAATCAGGCGCATAGCCTGACTATTAATTGCCTCTGTCCCAGGCTGGCTCTAAGCGAGGGAGAGAAATGGTTTAAGTCATTAAATCATGTTAAATCTATATTGTGTGTGTGTGTGTGTGTGTGTGTGTGTGTGTGTGTGTGTGGGCATGTTTTTGTGAAATATCAGGACACAAATGTGCATAATGACATGGGTATGACATAGGTATTACAAAAGGAGGGTGAAATATGAGGACGTTCCCCATGTCCTCACTTTTCAAAATGCTTATAAATCACACAGAACAAGTTTTTTTTCACAGAAAGGAAACTGCACAGTCTCCTGTGAGGGTTAAGTTTAGGGGCAGGGGCAGTGTAAGGGGATAGAAAATACGGTTTGTACGGTATAAAAACCATTACGCCTATGGAATGTCCTCACATTTCACAAAAACAAACGTGTGAGCGTGTGTGCGTGAGTGTGGGAGTGTGGGAGGGAGTGAGTTTTGTAAAAAGGTATGAGTTACCCTGCTCATGACGTAAAATAAGGCATCCATTACCTGGGGAATTAATACATAAATTTTTTTTATATATATATGTATATGTAAACTGCAATAAATCACAATAGAGTCAAGGGGAAGAGGATAATTTTTTTAAAGAAATAGAAAATTACCTCATCTGGAAGTTCAAATGAGCCTAAAAGGGCCTCCAAACTACCCAGAAAGATTTTGAAAGGCCCAATTGTCCCAAGGACATCTTCACTATGAAGTCCTTGGGACTTCAGTGTTTCTAAGTCTGCATGGGTGAAGAAAATAAAAGTCCCAAAATAAGTCACCTTACTTAGGCTAACAGGCACAAATGTAATCCAATCAACTATTACATGTAGCGTACAAAACTACTTTAAAGTAGTGTTGGCAATTAGGCTAATCCCCCCCCCCCCCCCCCCCCCCGGTTTTTATCATCTTTGGCGACTAAAATTCACATTTATCGACTAGCGACTTTTTTGCCGACTTCTGAATGTGTTGGTTTCACACGTTGTTTTGGTAATAACCATCAAAATAGACAGTCTAACAGCACTCTGTTTCAAGTGCTTATCTGTGAGTTAGTGATGTCACACTAGGCTGAAACGGGCAACTAGAGCATATGGGCAAAAGTTTTAGACACATGTACTATGTTGAGGCAAGTCGGGCCACATATTATACAATTTATAAATAGCCTAGTTGTGTTGAATGCCATGCCAATGATGTTTTATGTTACAGCAGCGCCAGCACTTCTCATTATTTCACAAACTTTTGGTAGGCTACAGCCTCATCATGGGCCTATTACATAGAAATAATCTTGCAAGTGCTCGGACCTTGTGTTGCCCATGTGTCTAATCGTTCTAAAAACACCAGCTAAAAAAAGTACCGGAATGTGCTCTACCTGGTCGGATGTATGCAAATTATATCATTATGTATGCAGATTATGCCAATGACTAACATAGAATAGGAAAAAAAATAATTTTGAATAACTTACTGTTCATTTGGCTTGGTTACGTTTCCCTTTACAGGCAAAGACAAAAGACAAAAATTAAAAACATGCAATTCTGCTGAAGCATTAAATTGGATACTTATGAATACCTATAACTATGATACTTACACCCCTGAGGCTAAACTTAAATGGAGGAAAAGACACTGGCCTCAAACTAATTCTAAGCCAGGGCAGGGTATCCTGGGATCAGTGCAGACCTGAGACCAGGAGAGATTCACCGTCCTGCCCTCAGACCACTTCTGCCCTGAGACTAGAGAAGACAGCTGACTCCCTTTTGTCCAACTATGTTGCCCTGAGAACAGAAAAATATGACTTCTGCCCTGAGACCAGGAGGGATTCACCGTCCTGCCCTCAGACCACTTCTGCCCTGAGACCAGGAGGGATTCACCGTCCTGCCCTCAGACCACTTCTGCCCTGAGACCAGGAGGGATTCACCGTTAGGGCTGTACGATTAATCGAAAAATAATCGAAACCGACATTCAGAACCTCTAACTGACATATTTTTCCCATGTCGGTTATTTCGGTTTTCACGTGACTCCGCCCCGTCAGTCACATCAAGTGTAGTTTGCAGGCACACAGAGAGATGCAGGAGCAGTTTATAGATGCCCAGAAACACTATAGTAACTGCATGTTTTACACAGTTTATACAGGTCAGTTAATTGCCGTTCTTATAGCCTACGCGCTGACACACACACTGACACACACACAGACGGCGCGCGCAAGTCCCGAAGCCAGATCGCTTTCACTTTCGTCCTCATAAAGTTTGTCAAGTAAATACGTTTAAAGGCTTGCCAGTTTCAATATTTAAAGCGATTGTGCGCTATTCAAAAACAACAATACGGAAAACTTATCCGTTCAGTGCTCATCTTTTTTCTGTGAGGCAGAGAACCGAGCCGCGTCGCGTCTCTGACAACACGCGCGCCCTGAAGGCAGATCTCTTTCACCTGCGTCCTCACAAAGCTTTGTCATTTGTATGTGTTTTAAGGCCGGCCAGTTTGAACAGTAAAGCGATTTTCGACCATCAGATGTGTATTATATTGAACTAATGCCTGATATATTGTGACAAACGAACACTCAGACAGTAGCTCGCACATCACATGAAGATCGCGAGCAGAGAGCGCAGAAACGCAGTGTCGACGTCACTAAAGTAGCTTAGAAACTCAACCGTTATAGGCATTTAATACCTTAGAAGTACAAACCACAGCTTTATAATGAATAGAGACGGTATGAGTAATTCACACACACACAATCACTCTCTCATTAATGCATTAAAATAAATATAATGTAGGCCTACTGTGCTAATATATCTGTATCTGATGTACAAGCAGAAATCTGCCCCATAGACAATAACTGCTGAAAGTGAACTGTTTCCTTCAAGTGTTTTAAAATCACAAAGAAATGCACTTTTTCATTAGAAAAAAAAACTCCACCTTTAATAGTCGAAAATATTTACAGTAAAAACCTTATCAGTGAACTTACTCAACCTTATGAGGGCAAAAAAAAGCAAGAAAAAAAAAGCTAAATAATCGCTCATTAATCGTAATCGAGGTAAAATGTTCAATTAATCGAGGTTTTTATTTTTGGTCAAATCGTTACAGCCCTATTCACCGTCCTGCCCTCAGACCACTTCTGCCCTGAGACCAGGAGGGATTCACCGTCCTGCCCTCAGACCACTTCTGCCCTGAGACCAGGAGGGATTCACCGTCCTGCCCTCAGACCACTTCTGCCCTGAGACCAGGAGGGATTCACCGTCCTGCCCTCAGACCACTTCTGCCCTGAGACCAGGAGAGATTCACCGTCCTGCCCTCAGACCACTTCTGCCCTGAGACCAGGAGAGATTCACCTGCCCTGGGACAAAATTGTGGGAAACAATAGTTTCTGCCCTGGGACCAGATGAGACTAAACAGTCATGAAGAAAAGCCAAATTTATAAATTTAACTAAATTTATAAATACAAATTTAAATTTAACATCGAGCATATAAAACAAAAAAAGCTCATTGGAAAAAAATTAAATGTAATATTGTAGTAGCTTTATTTTTAGTTCAGATTAACATTTGAGGGCAGCAATTGTATTCACAATGTCAAAATAAAACTGGCGTAATGTTACTTGAAAGCATTATTGATCCGTTAATAACGGAGAAATGAGAATGTTTCTCACTAGATCTTGCAGCGATGTTATTACTTCTGTGGCGAATTCAAATGCTTTCTTTACTGGACTGGATCTCTTAGCGCTGTGTAGTGACAGTGTCGCATGATCACGATCGGCTCGCGCTGCACTGGTCCAAACTGATAAACGGTCCTTCAACCACACAATAACAAGCAGTTTCGTTCCACTTGCATCACGTTTGCCATTTGCTGTTGGGCAATGTTGTGGTCGCGCCGGCATCTCTTATATTATGAGCGTGCTCATCTGAAAATAACGAAATTTTGGTCGGCAGGAAAAATGGTCCAGTGAACCGTTCGGTTTGAAAATGCGCAGCCTACCGAAAACCGAACCGAAAGCCGAGCGGTTCAATACGAATACGCGTATCGTTACACCCCTAAAAGTTTTTTATGAATTATCTTGTTCTTCTACATTTTTGTGATAAGAACCGCTGGCAACAGCCACCATATCTATGACAGCCACTGCAACATTTTAATGCAAGCTACAACACTAGCTTGCTTCTGAAAGTAGCCTATCCATAAGCTACACACATAGGTGCACATACAATGCTCCATTTCGAAGAATATTACGTTTTTGTTTTTAAAAAACTTACTTTGAAATGATAACCACCAGTTCCTCTTGCCTGCGCACCGCGGAGGGATTTTTTGACGGTTGAGATTGGAAATGGTGGCCCCGCCTCTGCAATTCTCTCCCCTCTTGCGATTGGTTGTCAGATTGAACCAATCACAAACATTTCTGCCCTCAGGACAACTTTGAGTCAAGAAAATTCCCACCTGCTGAAAGCGAGGGGTGGCTGGAACATTTCGAACACGCCAACAATTCCGGACGATGAAAATGTATGAATGCGGTTTACTGTGACTGTTTACACATAAATGACCTTTTGATTTATATGTCAGTAAATATGGTCATTTTGTCACAAAAATATGTCATTATTTTGATTAGGAATGCATCAATTTTAAATTTCTGGCTGATATCAATAAGCTGATAATTATTTTCATATCATGGCCAATATTAAAATTAAATTATATTATAATTATATTAATTAAAAAATGTATCTAAATAAATGTAATAAAAAACAATCAGTTTAAATGTTAAAACTGAATTTAGGCATCACAACTTTGATATGTAAAGTATGAAAAACTGATAGTTTAAATTATATTTAAATTATATAATATTATACTAATTTTAAAATGTATCTAAATAAATATAAAATTAATTAAAATTATTACACGAAATGTGATTTAAATACTAAAACTGAATTTAGGCATCACAACATTATAAAATTTAGTTTGAAAAATAGATAGTTCATTATTATTATGTTATGGACAATATTTTAATATTATATTATAAAAAAAATATATCTAAAATCATTAATTTAATTATCTAATTAAATTAAGAATAAAAAAATAAAAAAACGATTGAATTTAGCCATCGTAACATTATAATGTACAGTATGAAAAATAAATATTAAAAATTACATTCAACATTATTATCGCATTCTTAGTGTTTTTAAAGATTCATTTTAATTGAGCGTTAGATGTAGGCACAGTTAATATAAATGTAAAAATAGGAGAAATGAGCATGCAAAGCCAAAAATATCTCAAATGCTCTTATGGTACCAATATATTGTGCATTCGCAGTATTGAGTGTGTCTATGACAGTTTCAAAAATCATAACATGAGCACACAAATCCAGGGTTATTAGCTACATGTATCCTTTTATTACAGGAAAGTCACACAGGTTAGTGAGGGACAGGCACAGTACCACATCATCTCTTCCAGTACTATCTATTCCCCTAATCTTATCTGATTTGCCAGTGCAAATTCCCTATTACCATAAAAACAATCTGGCTTTCCAAAGTACAGTTAACTAAGAGAGAGAGAGAGAGAGAGAGAGAGATGATTTGGGGCATGAAGGGTGAACGTGTCCATAAGCGCTCAATTCTGCTATTAACAAACCTAACAGTGCCTTTGCTACAATTAAATTAGTGCAGTTCTGAGAGATTGTCTATTTAGATTGTCTCCGTAAAGGTGTACCAGTGGTCCATCCCTGCAAACAACAAACTCATTCATACATTTTTAACAAATAAACACACCCTGCAGGTCACTGACCAAAAGGACTTAAAATCTTTATAAAAAAATAAAGTACTCAGCTGAGGAATACAGGTTCAGTTGCATAGGCTTTATATATTTGTAGATAGAAAGTTGGAAAACCTCAACTTCATTGCATAGTATTTTCCAATATCATGGAAATGCTGAACTCCACACACCCCCCCCCCCTCCTTTTATTCTGGAGGAGAAGATATAGGATGCAAATATATAACACATATCATCAAATCGTTCCTTTATTATCTTTATATAATTAAATCTGGTTTAAGTTAAACTCCATTAACAGCCATCTCTCTCTCTCTCTCTCTCTCTCTCTCTCTCTCTCTGCATTCCTTTCTCCACTGAGGGACAAAAGAAGTTGATTTGTTCAGAATTGATGTGCGAGAGCCCGACCATCTCCAGAACTTATTTCTGCTCAACCTGAGACGGGACAATTTCAAAAGACAGGGTCATTCGAATAAGTACAACGGTTCTGGATTCGCTTTTTCCCCTTTGTACAGAGAGGAATTCTGCGGTTCTGTCCACCTCTTTGAAATAGTCAGATGTTACAAAGTCATTTCTAACTGACTGTCTGTTCACAGCGTTCGTGTTTTTGCAGAGTTCAGAAGGCCCCTATTTCCATGCTCCAAGGCCTATAGGGCTTCCCCAGGCTGCTGGAGGGAGTCGCGGGACCCAGCGAACTCGGGGACAGCAGAGGAAATGCGCTCAGCGGGAAGGGAAACGCTGAAAGGCTCGAAAGTGACGTCAGGAGGGGAGGAGAAATCTTGGATGTGGTGGGTGGTGTGAGCCCAGGGGGCAGGGAGGTACTGGGCGGCACCCTCAGCGGTCCTGTCTGCCCCACCTCGCTTATCACCGTGCCGGTCAGCCTGCTGGGGGCGTGCGCCTCTGTGGCGGAAGCGGATGGAGATGAGGAGGAGGGCGATGAAGAATTCGAGGATGGAGGGCTGCTGGTGCTGCGCGGGAGTGGCGCCCCCTGCTGCTGCTGTTGCAGGAGGAGGTGGTGGGCCAGGTGGCCGGGCGGCGTCCCGAATGCAGAGCCCCACGCCAAGTGGCCCAAGCCCGAATGAGCTTCTCTCTGGGAGGCGTAACTGTTCAGGTGTGAAACCAGGCGGATCCGGAGGGGGTCAGTGTTGTCCAGGCCCTCGATGATACTGAGGTAACGCGCCGTCTCTGCCAGACACTCGCGGAAACCCAGCCCGCGGTAATCCATGGCCAGCGCGTGAGCATCAAAGTAACCTGTGCGAGAGAGACAAAGTGCTGGTGAGTGATCTGATCTGATAATGATTACAGCTCATGACAGGAAACACTGTGCAGTTAATAGATCACATCGGGAGGGGCTGAGAGTGAAACTGACACGACACTAGATAAACAACAGAGATTAAAAGTTGCAGTCATGTATGGGTTAGTAATTATTTTCAGTGCGGGGAATTTCCTTGAGCAGAATCCCAAACTTTGGATGATAACATAATGAAAGACTACATACAAAAATAAACCTGCCAGAATTTTTTGGTAAGACTCTGTCAACTTTCATTATCAATAAATGGTTGCACGTTCAAATGGTTAGAAACGTTTTCTTAAGCATATAAAAAGCATATGCTTATTATATGTGTAATATAAATACAAATTGTTAATCAAGAAGTGTTACTTTCTTTAAAATAAACGTACCTTTTCCTCCAGCTGCATGAAGCATCTTTAAATGATCCACCGTCATCTGCAAAATTTCAGCTTTTTCTAGTTTAGCCGAGCCCTGAGAACAAGGACAAATGTGTTTGATGAGTTGAGTGATCAGACGTATATGGCTCAATGTCTGATTTTTGTCTGATTTCTTTTATTGATTTTAAAGCACACGTGCCAAGTTGTATGTATCCCAAAAATTGGGATATTAAAAAAAAACTTTAATCACAAATCTTAAGGGTCTCAATGAGTCCTCTGTTAATACAGGACTAAACCAAACCACTCATGCCAACATTTCAGGACTTTTCAGGAATTGAATCTCTTAAAGATATTTACGTAGACCTTTTAAAATCGAGACAGTTCCAGCACCTAGACATTTGATTGCAGATGTAAGTCAGTCAGGTGCTGAGTGACACTCACCTGTTTCTCAAACGCGCTGGGCACCAGCCTGCGCAGCTCAGACAGGCTGTTATTTATCCGGTCCCTGCGGCGCTTCTCAATGATCTGGACGTACACAG
Organism: Romanogobio albipinnatus; assembly: GCA_023566225.1. NCBI lineage: Eukaryota > Metazoa > Chordata > Actinopteri > Cypriniformes > Gobionidae > Romanogobio > Romanogobio albipinnatus. The sequence continues at coordinate 17,327,391 of CM042261.1, read as the reverse complement.
ATTGTGAAATCATTATTTATACAGTCATTGAAGGAAACTAGCGTCATTTATTCAGCGTTACAGGTTCAGCTTTCGTGATTTTTTCTTACCCCTCTGCGACGTTTTCTCGCTTGCACTTGAGAGGTTGTGGATGGAGACATTGATCCGAGTGGAGAATTCACACCGCTTTAAAAGCAAAACAGGCATAAGAACATGAACACAATACATTGATAGCCTACTTAGTATGAAACGAAGGAAACGATTTTCTGGTTAATATTCCACATAGGCTCATTTAGTTGACAGACATGTAATTTAGAATGATTATATATCTCAATTTTGTGTGTATATATCACACAATTAACTCTGCGCACATTACATTTTCTTCGTGTCGCACGTTAAACGTTTCATTACAAAATAAGCAAGCCTGCTCCAGTAAATAAGCTAACTTACGCATTTTCGTCTGCACTCTCCTTCTCCACTTCGATATTCTCGTCGAGCTCACTGTCCGAGGAGCTAAAATCGTGATTTCGCTTCATTTTTCGATAATATTACAGAGCGTATCCTCAGCGTGTGTCAGGTGAGACAGAAGTTCATCCGTATGAACCGACAAGCTTTCCCACGGTATCATTTCAACTCCGCAGCTCGCCAAGACAGGCGTGGCTAAGATCGTGGATAGCCAATCAACGAACAAGTCTGAGGTTGAGTGGCATGTCGGTTGTCAACTTCCCAGTGTAGCCCCGCCCCGCTTTTAGAATATGCTTAACAAAGGGCCAATAGAGTGTTCGTCCGTGAGAGCGGAGCTCCGCCCCCGGGTTCCGCCGGTGCTTGTGTTGTCTAGCCCAGCTGAAAGGAGTGGCTGGCCGGCTGTCAGCACGCGCAAGCCGTGGGAAAGTTTCTTAGCAGAACGCTGATAACCAATCAGGGGCGACGGCCGTCTCCGGCGCTGGAATGAATGGGGCAATTGGTTGGGGCGACGGGCGGTCTGCGAGTGAGCGTGTGAACCTGTAATCTAATACTAACTCATCCGAAGGAGTGCAGTGTGTACGAGGAAGCTACCAAGTCTAAATGTAGGCTACTCCATGAAGCTCAAACATGTACTTTCTTTGACGGCATTCCCAAAGGTGCACTGCAATTAAAACAGACCATGCGCAACAAGTACTCAGCAATATCCCGAGGGTTTTCCACTTGCAATAAGCTCGTCAAGTACATATTATATTATTCTACTATTACTATTTTAATGTAATAATAATAATAATATAGCCTACTCTGCCAATATAACAATATAAATGAATAAAAATACAATTCAAATATGTTTTTTTCCCATAATTCTTTCTATAATTAAATTTCTAAACGTTTATATATATATATATATATATATATATATATATATATATATATATATATATATATATATATATAATGACACTTTGAACTAAAACAAATTGCCATACAAATAGTAAATACAAATTAATATTTGAATGTTAAATTAAAAACAAAATACATATTGTTAAATTTGAAATCATAATGTAAATATGCTGTATTCCAGCTAAAATTAATGTTTTTATATTTATATATACACATATATATATATATGTATATATAGCCTACATTATAAATTATATAAATATATATACAGTTGTATATATAAAAATATTTCTTACATATATATACACTCACCTAAAGGATTATTAGGAACACCATACTAATACTGTGTTTGACCCCCTTTCGCCTTCAGAACTGCCTTAATTCTACGTGGCATTGATTCAAACAGGTGCTGAAAGCATTATTTAGAAATGTTGGCCCATATTGATAGGATAGTATCTTGCAGTTGATGGAGATTTGTGACGGATGTGTTGATGGAGAGGGCACGAAGCTCCCGTTCCACCACATCCCAAAGATGCTCTATTGGGTTGAGATCTGGTGACTGTGGGGGCCATTTTAGTACAGTGAACTCATTGTCATGTTCAAGAAACCAATTTGAAATGATTCGAGCTTTGTGACATGGTGCATTATCCTGCTGGAAGTAGCCATCAGAGGATGGGTACATGGTGGTCATAAAGGGATGGACATGGTCAGAAACAATGCTCAGGTAGGCCATGGCATTTAAACGATGCCCAATTGGCACTAAGGGGCCTAAAGTATGCCAAGAAAACATCCCCCACACCATTACACCACCACCAGCAGCCTGCACAGTGGTAACAAGGCATGATGGATCCATGTTCTCTTTCTGTTTACGCCAAATTCTGACTCTACCATCTGAATGGCTCAACAGAAATCAAGACTCATCAGACCAGGCAACATTTTTCCAGTCTTCAACTGTCCAATTTTGGTGAGCTCGTGCAAATTGTAGCCTCTTTTTCCTATTTGTAGTGGAGATGAGTGGTACCCGGTGGGGTCTTCTGCTGTTGTAGCCCATCCGCCTCAAGTTTGTGCGTGTTGTGGCTTCACAAATGCTTTGCTGCATACCTCGGTTGTAACGAGTGGTTATTTCAGTCAAAGTTGCTCTTCTATCAGCTTGAATCAGTCGGCCCATTCTCCTCTGACCTCTAGCATCAATAAGGCATTTTCGCCCACAGGACTGCCGCATACTGGATGTTTTTCCCTTTTCACACCATTCTTTGTAAACCCTAGAAATGGTTGTGCGTGAAATTCCCAGTAACTGAGCAGATTGTGAAATACTCAGACCGGCCCGTCTGGCACCAACAACCATGCCACGCTCAAAATTGCTTAAATCACCTTTCTTTCCCATTCTGACATTCAGTTTGGAGTTCAGGAGATTGTCTTGACCAGGACCACACCCCTAAATGCATTGAAGCAACTGCCATGTGATTGGTTGATTAGATAATTGCATTAATGAGAAATTGAACAGGTGTTCCTAATAATCCTTTAGGTGAGTGTGTGTATATATATATATATATATATATATATATATAAAATATACTCACATAATACATAACGACTGAATTTGAATTATATATCTGGATCTATGTTCAAATGAATTTCAAATTCAATTCAAGTCTTCTGTATTTTTGCAACAAACAACAAATATCAGCAACATTAAAAATATTCTGTCACTCAAGGACTATGAGGGAGTATGAACACCTGTGAACTAAATCACAGGTTACTAAATAATGTTTTAAAAAATGTTGGGTTGTTTCAACCTATGTTTGGGTCAAAAATGGACAAACCCAACCAATGGGTTTAAAATTTTATTTTAAATTAATTTTAAATTAAGTTAATTGTTTGTCCATATTTGACCAAAACATGGGTTGAAACAACACTTTTAGAGTGTACATTGAAGCAAACATGAAAACCATCATATATTGACCATATTGCCTGAGGTTGCAAGAGCATCAGCAGAGCTCCTAATCAATAGAACAGAGCAAGTACGTGTTGATGTGTGCTGTGGGCTGATATGCCGCAGCTGGATCCTTATCAGCCCGTGCACATCATGCTTAATTGTCATCGGTTCTACATACATGAATGAGAGGAAGCTCTTTGGCTGATTTCATGTTGTTATTGCTACCAGCTTCGGCTCGACGGCATGGACGAACTTCCTCCGAGAGGGGTGGCAGCGGGGTGGATCACGGGCCACCGTGTTTGTACGTGGAAGCGTGTTTTTCTATGTGCTTGGGGATGGGGGTGGCTCTTTTTGTCGCTGTAACTCAAGTTCACAGAGGTTTCCCACGCTGTTATTTTCTACTGACGTTCGTCTTTGTTCTTGTGTCTCATCACATGTTGTGATTAGTGCTCCCTTTTGAAGGTGTGGGCCCACAACACAACAGTATTTCCCCCCACAAAGCATGCCAGAGCCTCTTCTCATTCCAAGCTTGAGGTTTTTGCTCCTCCGAGTGGGTCTCCATGTCGCCATGTTTTCATTTCAAACTCTTTATGTCTATGCCAAGAAGCCTAGTCTACCCACAAGGAGCGCAGACGATGGTTTAAAACGGACACGCTGCTTTTTAGGAGTTGTGTCTCAGCCTATTTGGAGGATCACAGCTCATTTATCAGCATCAGTGTTCCACAAAACGGCTTGTATTCCTGCATGTTCTATACAGTCTTTTGAGAAAAGAGGGCGACAGGTCTCTGATCGCATCGCTGCAGACTGTCTGGCCGCCGCTGCCTCACGCTGTGCCGTGGCGTCGTGCGTTTTGCGCAGACAGATGTTCAGGTCCCTGAAACAATGTGTTAAACAATCCTGTCCTCCTCAGGAGGAGCAGCAGGGGGACATGTTATTGTTTATAAATAGCAATGCATTCAGTCCACACAGAAGAGGAAGAGCGGCTTTGTTTCTCTCACTGAGAGAGGAAGTGGAGCTTTATTCTCTAAGATACATGTGACACCTTGCATTGTGCCATTTGTGCATGTTTGTGGGAGTGTGCCTGTGTGTGTATACACACATAAAGACGGATTATACTCTCATCCGAGTGGCAAAGATGCTTTTGAAGTCATCCAACTTTGACCCCCCAGCATTGCAAGATCTTTCCTCTTCCACGAAATTACGCATCTGTGATCAATGCACCACCGCTTTGAGGAAGTGTCGTAATGATGATCTGTCGGATGTCACCTCCCATATTTGTGTCCTTTTTTCCAGTAGCCTTGCATTCTACCAACTACACTCTGTGACAGCCGACATATTCAAACTTAGTATATTAAGTGGTTTCACCCTTATTGTCTTCCCTAAAAATTGGAACAAGGCTGCTTTGATGGCTTAGCTATTTTGTTAGGCTGAGATTTAGAGTTATTAATGGCTGCTTTTATTAAACCAAGTCATTTTTAGGTGTGTGATGAATGATTTTTGATGGATTTCTTGGTCGTTGATATAAGGTTGATATTGGCTCGAGATGTGATCACATATGTAAGACGCAGTTGCTTGTAATTAGGTTTTTAGTCGTGGAGTGACTCGAGGTGGGTGGTCATCCACAGCAGCCATGGGACTGTGGTCCGGGTGGAAAAGGGTCTCTGAACTTTCATGCTTTCATCTCCTGTCTGCATATTTAGTAGTGTGTGTGTGTGTGTGTGTGTGTGTGTGTGTGTGTCAGCAAGTAAGAAATAGCAAAGCTTTGGCAGACAGATTGTACAATGCACCAATTAAAAATATAATTAAAAAAATGTGGGTAAGTAATACATTTTTTCTAATACCTTTATTTATAAAAAAAATTTTATTCACCATTAAAAGTGACAGTTAAGAATTTTATAATGGTTCAAAAGATTTCTATTTCAAAAAAATGCTGATCTTTTGACCTTTTGATTCATCAAAGAATCCTGAAAAAAGTATCACGGTTTCCACATATTAAACAGCACAACTGTTTTTAACATGATAAGAATTTTTTCTCATCAGCATATTAGAATGATTTCTGAAGGATCACGTGACACTGAAGACTGGAGTAATGACTAATAAAATTAATGTTTGATATCACATGAATAAAATAATTTTTTAAAATAGAACGTAATAATAGACTTTTTGAATAAAAATATTAGAAAAAAACGAATAATATTTCACATTATTAATATTTTTACTTTATTTATGATTAAATAAATGCAGCCTTGGTGAGCATAAGAGACTCTAAAACTCTGAATGGTAATGCTTATATTATGTGGACAAAAAAACAAAAATGTAATGCCCAAAAAATAAGCAAAACGTAATTTTATTTCTTTCAATTAAAAAAAAAAAAAAATTCTCCTAGATATTATATATAATACATTCCGATATTGAATCGGAATCAAATAAAGGTTTTTGGAGTCTTCCGCATCAGTAATGGGTCTCCTCTAGAGATTCTGAAGTGATCTCACCAATATCTCAAACTGTGCTCAAGATACACCAGTTTTATATATATATATATATATCAGTATCAATATAAATATAGTATAAATTCAAGATTTCAATATGAACTATATGCTATTAAATGTATAACTTCTACTGCATGTGGATTTTTAGGAGAAACGTCTGAGACAAACTTGAAACTTAACACCAACTTTTTTGGGTACACTCTAAAAAAGCTTGGGAAACACTATAGATGTCAGGTCTGAACAGACATATTCAGACACATGTATCCGTGCTGGCAGACACACACACAAACACACCCCGCACACACACAGCCTTGAGAGTACTTCTCACTTCTGTAGTTTCTAATTTGATAAAGTTACCAGTGATCAAAACATGCGAGTAGTTGACCTTTGGCCTGACAAAATGGCAGCATATTTGCCTTTGTGCGGGCAGCCTGGGAGAGCGCCGCCCCGTGACCTGCGTAATGCAGGGGGTCAGAGGGCAGGCTGTTTGACAGCAGTGTGAGTTGGGATCTCCAGGGCCTGCCTGAGCCGTGAAATCAATCTCTCAGGGCCAGCAGCAGGGCAGCAGACGCAACCGGAAAAAGCCCCATGCAGCGGACCGGCCCGCCACCCGTCTCTGTCTGTCTGGAACTACAGAGGGACTGAAACCTGACAGGGGAAAGTATGATGGGGAGGAGTAAATGCACACAGGACAGAGTGAAGCTAAGAGAAGAATTTCTTGTTTAAATAAGCCTATTATTCAGATTTCTGCTTTATTTTAAATAAAGCAACTGAGTACATTCAAATTAATTTTCAATACTGTGAACTGTAAAAAAAGAAATAACAATAAAAGTGAGAAATAATGAAATAATGAAAATAAAATAATAATGAAATCCAACCCATTCTCACTCCCAAGGTGTCAAAATCTGAAGCATGGTCAAGTGCCTTCCGCGTCAAAATGAAGAAGCTAAAGCCCAATTTATACTTCGAGCCTTCTAAGAACCGGTTTGCCTTTCCACATGCTAGAGAACCACCACAGAGCCAGGTCTTGCGTCACTGTATACGTCTCTTTCTCAGCAACACTAGCAAGGCAGCGGGAAACACAAACACTGAAACACACCAGGCTTGTTCGAAATGCATCGGTGCTGCGCAGGCCAATCCGCACATAATATTAAAAAAAATGAGCGAGTCAAAAGCATAAGGAGTCGTATGCTCTCGTTGTACTTTGATGTCATGCGGGGATCGGTCTGCACAGCACCGGTGCATCTCGAACAAGCCTTCCATCAACAATGGCGAACGTTGCGTTACTATTGATACACATGGCTTTACGATCCTACATCGGCATCAAAACACAGCGAATCCAACGCATTCGTGCAGCTCACCGTGATTTGTATATAGACGGAGATTACAATTATGAGCCACTATTAGCTCCATTAGCTGCTATTTCAAAAATGGCGGTCACAAGTTTGTGTTCATCTTGTTGGATACGGTAACCCAACCCCCAGCCCCTGACGCAAGCGGTTCTTACTTCTAGACCAGCAATGTTTTGGTGCTACTTAAGAACCACTTTTTCTGGTTCGGAGCTGGTGCTTTGGGTGTGTAAAGACAAAGAACCGATCTGAAACTAGGCTTTGGCTCCGCACCAGCACTGCCTTGATGGAAAAGGGGTTTGATTGGTCTGCCAGAACTCCTCCCTCAGGGGTACACATGATCCCTCTGCATGTGTAACTGCACGTTGATGCAGACAAAGTATAAATGAAAATCGACGCAGAGCCCACGACGCAACTCTACGGCGTGCACTCGACGCAGAAGAATAAATTGGGCTTCAGTCATATCTCATTCAAATGATACACGACTCTTTAGCATGACGCAATCTATCACAAGACACACGAGAGCCAATGACATTTTACAATCAAAGCTGACGTAATGACGCAATTGGTCACGAGACATACGAGAGCCAAATCAAAGCTGGTGTAACGTTTCTTCGGGCAGCAATTTTTTTTATTTGAAATTCGCTTTTGGGATTTTCTTCACACAAATTGCTTGGCCTCGGAACACTTGGAATATTTGTACTTTTTGAATAAGTGCATGCAGTCTTAATTGCCTGTTATATCCTGTATTTTATATCATATAATTTTATATCATATTTATATAATATAATACACAAACGGGTAGGTTTAGGGATGGGATGGGTTACGTGTTCAAACGTGTCTAAATAGCACAAATAAAATAAATGTAAATGATGCTGGCTGATTAAATTGAGAATCACACTCCAACATGTCATAATGGCAAAATCATAACCCAATATATAATTTCATCATGACGATAACGTTCTCATGCCCAACGCGTCTGTGTATGACACCAAAGGTTTCTCATTTAAATCAACTGAGTACCCTGCGTGTCGATATAATGATGCCTAGGGGTACCTTTAGCGTCTTCAATGTGACGCGGAAGGCACTTGCTTCAGATTTTGACGCCTTGGGAGTGAGAACGGGTTGCGAAATCCCAGGCTACGATAAAGTAAGCAAGTAAAAAGTATTTATTATTAGGCTTTCTGTTATACTCGTTAGTTTCTTTTTGTATCACTTTCTTGAGAAGAAGGAAGAAGGAGAAGAAGAAAAAGAAGAAGAATATTGTGAAATATGACCTGGACTTTTTGGTGAGGTTCACCCATACAGGCGCCCTTTTCTGGCTCTCGTCTCTTTAAAGTAACTGGGCAGGTGTTGTCAATACAGTCTATGCTTTCTCCAGATTCCTTCAACACACACAAGTCTGCTTATTTAACAGTGCAAGTGTTTGACCTGATGTGCTTCAGTCTTGCAGAGCTGTGAGTTTGATCACTGACAGCAGCTGCGGGGTCACACTTGCCTCATAAACATCACGGGACTGTCAGTGGTCATAGACTAAATGCTTGACATCTTAAAGCTCTGAGATTTACCCAATATACTTCAGTTTCCGTCCAGAGATGATCACAAGTAATGCGATCTTACTCTGCTGACTGTGGTTTTATTGCATTTGACAGGTATAGACAGGTTTAATGGCTGAGTTTGCAATACAATAATACATTTCACTTGGCCATTGGAAATAGCTCAAACCAGGAAACTTTCTCAACTAACACTTCAGAGTGTTGTTTCAGTATAAGATTCAGTTTGTGAAAGTGAGAAACCTTGGCCTAAGTTTACCTTTTGCTAAAACTCACACTCTTTGTTAGGCTAATCGGTTGTGTGTGAGGAGTTTTGAGTGACGTGTGAGCCTATAGAGGTCGTGAAGGTAAGATTTAGATAGTCTGATTAGTGTTTATGCAGTCATTAACGTGACAGGCTGCTCCACTGCCACCGCTCAGCTCTGACAGTCTGTTTTCTAAAGGTCCCAGTGCTTCGGTAACACAAACACTGGGGTTTCACTCTCACCGCTCTCACTAGCCTCCAAAACCTCGGCTCAGAAGTTCCTGTAATACTGAGCATGCAAGATGAAACATTGGCCACTCTCTGCCCTTGTTATGACTGAAAGTAGAGTTGTGGGAACTCTGGAAATGTGCTATTTTTACATCACGTTGAGTTTTCACATGACTCTGTTTACCGATATATGTCATGGGTTGAAACGTTAGAGTTTAAAGGGTTTGTTCATCCAAAAATGAAAATTCTGTCATTGTGTACCCTCATGACGTTCCAAACTTCTCTGACTTAATTTTTTCCATGGAAAATGAGAAAGAGAAGTTTAGGAGAATGTTCATGTAGTGCCCCATACGTGCAATAAATGTCAAGCCTCGAATCATAAAAGAAATCATCAAGACTAATAAGTGTTGTGATAATGTTGACTCGTTTTTGAGAAACAAATGCATCGTACATGTATTTTAAATCAATGATACCAAATGCCTTTGGTTATTGGGTGTCTCCTAATCTATTCCTGAATTTTAATTGAGGGAGCAAACAGGATGCAGAAATGTAATTTGAATGTAAGCATGTCATTACATTTAATTGAAATAAAATATTTCGATAGTCCACTTTTTACTAACTATAAGTAACTTTGCAAGTACATGTCAACTAACTCTCATTAGAGTATTAGTAGTCTGTTAGTAGTAGAATAATTTCTTGCAAAGTTACTTATAGTCAGTTCTGTTAGGACCACTATCTTCAAAGATGATTGATTGACTATTAGCATACAGTTTGGATTGCCGGCATGGTTCTGTTCTGGGCAAGAACTCCCTGCGCATCCATGCAGCCTAGCATGGATAAGAGCAGGGAGAGCAGCAATAACCCCCCTTAGGGTAAATAGAACAGAACCAACATAATGTATTGCAGATATCATTCATGTCAAAATATTAATTGTACAAAATAATTGGGAATTTTGTCTGATTCAAGGGGAATCAGAATACCAGGAGGAGCTGGGGATGGAGGAGGGTAAATGGGCCCTCGAGAAACGCGATAGCTGCTGATAGTACTGAAGGAGCTTATATACAGTTAGGAAAATAAGTATTTGAACACCCTGCTATTTTGCAAGTTCTCCCACTTGGAAATCATGGAGGGGTCTGAAATTGTCATCGTAGGTGCATGTCCACTGTGAGAGACATAATCAAAAAAAAAAATCCAGAAATCACAATATATGATTTTTAACTATTTATTTGTATGATACAGCTGCAAATAAGTATTTGAACACCTGTCTATCAGCTATAATTCTGACCCTCAAAGACCTGTTAGTCTGCCTTTAAAATGTCCACCTCCACTCCATTAATTATCCTAAATTCGATGCACCTGTTTGAGGTCGTTAGCTGCATAAAGACACCTGTCCACCCCATACAATCAGTAAGAATCCAACTACTAACATGGCCAAGACCAAAGAGCTGTCCAAAGACACTAGAGACAAAATTGTACACCTCCACAAGGCTGGAAAGGGCTACGGGGAAATTGCCAAGCAGCTTGGTGAAAAAAGGTCCACTGTTGGAGCAATCATTAGAAAATGGAAAAAGCTAAACATGACTGTCAATCTCCCTCGGACTGGGGCTCCATGCAAGATCTCACCTCGTAGGGTCTCAATGATCCTAAGAAAGGTGAGAAATCAGCCCAGAACTACACGGGAGGAGCTGGTCAATGACCTGAAAAGAGCTGGGACCACCATTTCCAAGGTTACTGTTGGTAATACACTAAGACGTCATGGTTTGAAATCATGCATGGCACGGAAGGTTCCCCTGCTTAAACCAGCACATGTCAAGGCCCATCTTAAGTTTGCCAATGACCATTTGGATGATCCAGAGGAGTCATGGGAGAAAGTCATGTGGTTAGATGAGACCAAAATAGAACTTTTTGGTCATAATTCCACTAAACGTGTTTGGAGGAAGAAGAATGATGAGTACCATCCCAAGAACACCATCCCTACTGTGAAGCATGGGGGTGGTAGCATCATGCTTTGAGGGTGTTTTTCTGCACATGGGACAGGGCGACTGCACTGTATTAAGGAGAGGATGACCGGGGCCATGTATTGCGAGATTTTGGGGAACAACCTCCTTCCCTCAGTTAGAACATTGAAGATGGGTCGAGGCTGGGTCTTCCAACATGACAATGACCCGAAGCACACAGCCAGGATAACCAAGGAGTGGCTCTGTAAGAAGCATATCAAGGTTCTGGCGTGGCCTAGCCAGTCTCCAGACCTAAACCCAATAGAGAATCTTTGGAGGGAGCTCAAACTCCGTGTTTCTCAGAGACAGGTCAGAAACCTGACTGATCTAGAGAAGATCTGTGTGGAGGAGTGGGTCAAAATCCCTCCTGCAGTGTGTGCAAACCTGGTGCAAAACTACAGGAAACATTTGACCTCTGTAATTGCAAACAAAGGCTACTGTACCAAATATTAACATTGATTTTCTCAGGTGTTCAAATACTTATTTGCAACTGTATCATACAAATAAATAGTTAAAAAATCATACATTGTGATTTCTGGATTATTTTTTTTTATTATGTCTCTCACAGTGGACATGCACCTACGATGACAATTTCAGACCCCTCCATGATTTCTAAGTGGGAGAACTTGCAAAATAGCAGGGTGTTCAAATACTTATTTTCCTCACTGTATGTATGCTGTGATAGACGTCGTATTCCTATAGGTAGACGTGATCCGCTGACAGCAGCTAATGTGAGCTTGACTAACGTGACGTGCCCGAACTGACGCTATACGCTCAATTAGAATGACTGTTAGGGTTAGCAGAAAAATTAAGTGTTAGCAGATATATAAAAAAAAATTTAAGTGGTTGAAAGAAGCAATCATTAAGTTAAGTGGGCTAAATATATTTATATATATATCGTCTGTGGAAGGTGTAGGACCATAAAATGTTCATCCAATCATTGCATTCAATCCGAATGCAACGATACGATGTCCTAACTGCCTGTCAATGTATGCATTTTCATACCTCTGCACACCCTGTTCGCACAGACATCACATGCCATCAGCTTCATGGAAAAACAGCAGCCACATGTTACAGTTCCTCCTAAACCAAGACAACGAGCTGATGCTGCGTTCACTCCATAACTACTGTAATTTGGAAGAGATAGAAACCCGTGACGTTATAGGAGCAGTTCATGACTCGAATTTATGCGTTTCACTATCAACGCCAAAATGAATCTGCAGCAGTCAGGTGATACAGGTCAGTGCTCTTTAAGTTGTTTATGTTCATTATTATTGTAATGTTATGTGCTTTGAGACATGAGGTAGTTTAACGCAGTCTCTTGTGATGCTTTGCAAACTCTGCTGTGTGCGTTCATGTGTTTTGAAGGAGGCGTGGCTTTGGAGACTCTGTGAAGGGAGGGTGGGATCTCCTGCTTTCAAAACTCGCTATTGCTAGCTTCTCCGAAAATTGCCTACCCTTCCTTTAAGCAGAAATTCTACTAATACTCTATAGAATGGTAGTTGATATGCAGATGCAAAGTTACGTATAGTTAGTGGACTATTGAAATAAAATGTTACCAAATAATACTAAACATATGTACTGTATTGAGCTTCATATTGATATTTGATTGTTGTTTTAAAAAATAAAAGCAAAGTTAGTAAAAAAAAAAATGTTGGCTTTACAAAACCTTGCTTTAAAGTTTAAAAAGAGTTTAAAAAGCTTTGAAGTTAGAATGTTTACTAACTTACAGATAGACACCAAGCTAACAGGGAACGTTTTCAGAACTTTTGGCCAGCCCAGGGAGGGTGCCTCGTCCTGGGCACGGACGGATCGGTGGGCCTTCTGGAGGAATGATTGCGAGCAAAGACGGACTAAAAATAGGCCATCAGGGTTTTGTCCGAACATACATTATTAAAGGGTACATACCACACACAGTTTCTGCCAATCTCATGTTAATCTTGAGTACCTATAGAGTATTGCATCCTTGATATCTCTGAAGAGTTTTTAGCTGAGTTTTTAGTTTTTTTCTTTCTGAACCGATTCTTTCCGAAAACAGCCGAGCTTGTGGAAGCGTGCAGTGGGCGGAGCTAAAGAGTCACGAGCACACACACACACACACAATACATCATCACATTATCCCTGTATAATTTTCGATTCACTTTACGTTGGTGTTGTTTACATTATCTGCACTTGCATGCCGATTGCCAACAAAACAGCAGATTGCAAACACACTTGCAGAACTTTGTTGCTGCTCCGGAAAAACAAACTGCATCCACTGTTTCCTTAATGCTGGGTTATTTGGGAAGCTTTCCCTCACAAACAAAAACACACTTCTTTAGTGACATTGTTGATTTCGTGGTCTAAACACAAAATGACAGCGCTGCCGACGGCTTCTGTAACCCAAACGAAGCTCATTGATCGACGCGCTCTTGCTCTCGCTCTGGTTGGTAGAAGTGGTCTAAACACAAAATGACAGCGCTGCCGACGGCTTCTGTAACCCAAACGAAGCTCATTGATCGGCGCGCTCTTGCTCTCGCTCTGGTTGGTAGAAGTGGCCATACAAGGAATTCCACCCTTTATGATGTCATACAGGGCCATACTCTAAAAAAACGTTACGAAACGATTAACTTTAAGTTACGATTAACTTTAACGTTAATATAACATTTGTTCAAAGTTATCTGGGTTTTAATGCTCTCAAAACATTAGCACAAAAACATTACATATACATCGTTCATGGAACTTTTTTTCCTGAAACATTTTAGCTGGGCGTTACATTTTTAAATGTTACTTCTAGTTTCAGAATATTTAGCAAACATTCTAAAGTAACGTTTCCATAATGTTAGCAAAATGATAAAATGGAACGGAACCAAGAAAAAAATGTTTTTAAAACATTGAAAAAAACATTTTAGAACATTTTTGCTAGTGCGAGTGGATGGATGTCTGGAGTGTAGTCTGGGCCCCTCCCTCCCCCCGTGACCCCCTCTAGCCTGGTATCTGTTAGACAGCTTGTGTGACTCAGGCTGAGATTGGCCGTAGACAGGGCTGCAGTAACGGCTGCTTACCGCCAGCCCTGCAGCTGTCTGCACGATGACCCTGTGTGTGAGACCCCCCTTCTGCTGCTTCCCAGGCCAGGAGAGGGACAGCGGGAGGGGGTCATGGATTACAACCGAGGACGAGTAGCCACCACACTCCCAATCCTGTACTTACAAAACACACACACGGCCCAACCCCTGCCCTGGGGCAGCTCTGATCAGAGGAGGCTGGTATGGGTGTCTGTATGTCATGAGTGTAAGTTAGTGTGTGTGTCTGTGCAACTGTGCATGCATATGCATACCGAGTGTGTGTGATATATCATGCGACAGTGCTCTCTCCCCCCAAAAACCTAAAAAAATTTGATAAGGCTGTATCGTTAATATTGCTAATATGTTGGGTTTGAGATTTAAACAGAAACCCTAACCCAAAGTATTACATTTTGGCGCATAACATCCTGCAATGTTTGACTACAGACATGCATGATAATTAAAAACAAGCATCTTGTTGAGCAGAGATGTGCTACTGCTATTCTATTGCTTCTGTGTTTAGATTTAGAATTTCCACCTAGCTGACGATAAAATAGGAGAAAAAATGAGCAACCACCCACAGCACCTTTGCCGCTGCATAGCTACAGTATGTGATAAAAACACTAGCAACCACATAATACCCAGTCCTTCCAGAAAAATGCAGATTTTTTTTGTGATTGTTGCAGGCAAAAATCCTTGATCTTGCAGCACGTTTTCTTAAAAAATGCGATGCGGGATTTTACGCAATGAAATTGCGGGAACTTGCAAAAACTGCGGTTTGATGAATAGAAAAGAGAAAAAAAGTGATTCCCCCAACACCCTATTCTCACTAGGCTACTACCTTAATGTAAAGAGCCATTTCTTATTACTTCCTATGATAAGCAAGCATACTACATCACAGAAAGTGCTGGGAATATTTAAGTTGTCATCTTAACCAACCAACCAACCAACCAACCGACCTTAATAATCACATGGCTCAAACTTACAAAACATTGATGAGTCAAACATGTTCTGTAGCTTTACAAAAGGAATATGCTACAACTTCTGTAAGAATGAATAAATTAAATATAATATAAAATGTGTGCTTCCTGTTTTACAGAGGTAGCTATACAAAACAGACATCTTCTGTTAAAAGTGCAATCTCTTACTGTAATGTAAATTTACATAGGCCTAATACAAATATACTTACAACTGTAAGGTTTTTGAAACATGATTTAACCCACTGGTAACAAAAAAGTGCAATCTTACAACTGTAAAGTTGCTTTTCGATGATGTTCACGTCGCGTAATTACGTCACTTCATAACGTTACCATGGCAATAGGGGGAAATGGCTTGCAACAATTTTAAACTTTTTTCTAAGATATATGTTATTTTTTTGCAACGAAAATGCGGGGATTATGAAATTATGTAAGCCCTGCATATTTTGCACTCGGAAATCGGCAATTGAAAGTGTGACGTAATTGAAAAAATTGCGGCCTCCGCATAAATGTACACTTTGGCTGATTATGCGACAGCATAATCGCGTTTTTCTGGAGGGACCATAGACTGTAAAAAAATATGGACGTAGTGTCCGTGACGTCACCCATAGGATGAGCAGTTTTGAAGCGTAAAGTAGGGTCGAGCTGGCCGTTGCCATCTTGGCAGCGCATCACTCCCGGATAATAGAAAATGGGCAAAAAGGCGGGACGTGGGCGGAGCTGAAGTGACGCGATGACTAACAGACAGCAGATAAATGGCTATCCACCTGTCACTCGAAGTGGCCATGCCCTTAATTATGCAGAAATGTAATGCTTTATATAATGTATTATATATAGGAATGAGTTGTAAAAAAATTCACCCCCCTCACAGTTGTCATGAAGGGCAAAATTAACTGTATAGACCAAAACCACAATTTGTACCAGGCAGACTGTAAACATGTTTTAATCTGCTGTAAAGTTGGCCATTTTAACATGGGGCTCAATGAGATTCTGATCCCTTTTGGAGCCTGTCCCTAGCGGCCAGTCAATGAATTGCAGTTTGTCACTTCCATTTTGGCTTAAAGAGAAATTGCGGGAGGTTGCCGCTTGGGAGGGACTGAATACCATAGAATTCCCTTCTTAAAAAATGAAGCATACGTACTTTAAATGTACTTATTACAAAAAAATGCATACGTGTTAACTGAATGTAGTGTTTTTTTTACACTTAACTGCATGTTATCTGCATTTAAATGTGATTTTTTTTGACCCACTGAAGACTTCAGTATCTTTTATATGTAATTTCATAATTACTTCTATGGTCTTTGAAATATGGTTAAAGTGTAGCTACTGCTGAATTTACTGGCAAGCATTTGTGGAAAACTACAATACAATTTAATGTAGTTTCTGCTGAAACTTGTTTTGTTTTAAATATATTTGTAATTAGACATTTGTAATAATGAAGCTGCAATAAAATATATTAACTTTAAAGTCCTCATGAAATCAAAATCGATCGTATTAACTTTGTTAGCACACATTACAGGTCTTAGGGTGAACAATAGACCATTTATGCAAAAAACGGAAACACGTCAAGGAAGAGTAGCTGGATAGACGGTCGTTTGAAGGTTCTGACATATATTGACTCCCTTCTCAAAGGAGCAGTAAAATTGTTCCAAGGGAATAGGCTCGGGACAACACCACTCTTCGGGCGACGAACGGCGCAGCCACCAATGTAATCATCCGGAAGTGGAACAAAGTGCCGGCTGCAAACATATTAAAACTGTCCCCTTCCTCTCTTCGGATCCATTTGGGTTTCAGGTTTGGATCCACACGAAAATAATGAAGTGAAATGTAGGGCTGTTTTTGGGTGGAAGACGAACAGCCTGGAACACAACAAAAACTGACTCTTCGACTCTGACAATTTTTTGCATCTGCCGCTACGACAACCGGAAGTTCTAATACACTTCATTGGCGTATTTCCGGTCGAAAAATGCAGAAGTGCGTAAAAGGCCTATTAATCCATGCAAGTTAATACACAGAAAAAAATTGTTGGCCGTGGTAATCTTTAATCAAAATCTGAAAAGTAACTTCCGGTCTGGAATGGCGTTCCCTTTTCGATGACAGCAGTTTGACGGCCACTCCCCTCCAACCGTTAGTCTGCTATGAGCGAGGGATGGAGAGGAGGAGCGCTGAAGTAAAACCCTGCCCTCTATTCAATAATTCATTTCACTTGGAAATACGTCACAGCACTGAAATAAAAGGCAGGCACCACAGAAAATATATCCGATTGAAGCTAGTATTTTCTTAGAACACAACTAAACTTCTAGGCTACTAAGCACCTACACTAAGGTTTTAGATGTGTGCTAGAAATTGCTCAGAACATGCTTCCGCATAGCAATATAGCATTTTGACATTTTTCGCAGGCATTTCTAAAAAATCATATTCAAGCTAGAACTTTCTTAGCACACAGCCGAAGTCAGGGCATACTAAAAACCTTTTCTGAATCAGTCAGCCGCAGTTTGTTGCTACAAGCAGAAGTGCTATGCTGCTCTATAACAGGAAGTGGGCAGCGGCCTCTGAGGTGACTCTTCTACAAGCCTGAGAAAAAGAACCAAGCATAAGCTGACTGGGCTTAAGTAATTATACTTCACTTTTTTCTCTCCAAGAAACGTAAGCTCAAGTAAAAAAAGAAAAGGAGAAAGCAAACATTTTTTCTCTCAGAGACATTATTTTCATGCCATTGTGTTGCTTATTTATGGAACTTATTATATCGGGCTGCTCCGTAATGCCATGTGAAAACAGCTTACACAGTTCCTGCACATTCCCTAACTTTGTTTAACCTGCACAGTATGCCGTTTGTTTTCTTGAGTTGAGGAAAGGACAAGGAAGCACAGTTTCCCTGGCAGAGAGAAACCTGTCGACACTGAAGTAAAGCTGGGTGTTATCATCTGCACGACTATTCCAACAAACTGTGGTGGGAGGGTGGAGCTCTCTCACTCTGTCAAACATTACAAACGTACTATGGAAGTACAGTACACAAGTGATGATTATGACAATATACCATGGTTTTCACAAAATACTCCAATGTGCTTTAAAGAAAACTAGTAAAAGGTCAATACAATTAATTCTAATACTTTTATTCATTGAGAATGCATTAAATTGAGCAAAAGTGACATTAAAGACTTTTACATTGTTAACAAAAGATTTCTATTTCATATAAACACTGTTCATATGACCTATGTTTTGAGCTAATATAATATTATTATGTTACACTATTATGTAATGGCTGCTGAAAATTCGTCTTTGCCATCACAGGAATAAACTATATTTTGAAATATAAGCAGTTATTACCGGTATAAGCTATATGTTAATATCTAGTAATATTTCCCAATATATCTTTCAAAACATAAAAAAAATCTTACTGGCCCCAAGCTTTTGAAAGGTGTACAAAATTGATTAAAAAGGAGTTCTGCAAAAATTAGATATAGCTCTAAGTTTCTAGTTTTAGCAAACAACTCAACTTAATACGTAAAGAAAAGTGCAGCTTGCGATTGCAAATGCAAATTATTGGACTGTACAGTTCAGTTTATTCTTCCATCATTTTGTGACTTCTATGGAAATTTCTACTATTCACTCCTTTCTGCACTTTTCTTCCAGTGAAGATTCTTCTAAAGGCACACTTCCTCTTCTTCTTTGTGATTGGCATAGCATTATGACCACCTTCCTAATATTGTGCTGTTCCCACTTTTGCTGCCAAAACAGCCCTGGCCCGTTGAGGCATGGACTCCACTAGACCCTAAAGGTGTGCTGTGGTATCTGCACCAAGATGTTAGCAGCAGATCTTTTAAGTCCTGTAAGTTGCGAGGTGGGGCCTCCATGGATCGGACTTGTTTGTTCGGCACATCCCACAGATGCTCGATTGGATTGAGATCTGGGGAATTTGGAGGCCAAGTCAACACCTCAAATCATTTTTGCTTTGTGGCAGGGCACATTATCCTGCTGAAAGAGGCCACAGCCACCAGGAAATACAGTTTCTATGAAAGGATGGACATGGTCTGCAACAATGCTTAGGTAGGTGGTACGTGTCAAAGTAACATCCACATGGATTGCAGGACCCAAGGTTTCCCAGCAGAACATTGCCCAAAGCATCACACTGCCTCCGCCGGCTTGCCTTCTTCCTATAGTGCATCCTGGTGCCATGTGTTCCCCAGGTAAGTGATGCACACACACCTGGCCATCCACGTGATGTAAAAGAAAACGTGATCCATCAGACCAGGCCACCTTCTTCCATTGCTCTGTGGTCCAGTTCTGATGCTCACCTACCCACTGTTGGCACTTTCGGCGGTGGACAGGGGTCAGCATGGGCACCCTGACGGTCTGCGGCTATGCAGCCCTATATGCAACAAACTGCGAATCAGTGTGTATTCTGACACCTTTCTATCAGAACCAGCATTAACTTCTTGAGCAATTTGAGCTACAGTAGCTTGTCTGTTTGATCAGACCACACGGGCCAGCTTTCGCTCCCCACGTGCATCAATGAGCCTTGGCCGGCCATGACCCTGTCGCCAGTTCACCACTGTTCCTTCCTTAGACCACTTTTGATAAATACTGACCACTGCATACCGGGAACACCCCACAAGAGCTGCAGTTTTGGAGATGCTCTGACCCAGTCGTCTAGCCATCACAATTTGGCCCTTGTCAAACTCGCTCAAATCCTTACGCGTGCCCATTTTTCCTGATTCTAACACATCAACTTTGAGGACAAAATGTCCACTTGCTGCCTAATATATCCCACCCACTAACAGGTGCCGTGATGAAGAGATAATCAGTGTTATTCACTTCAACGGTCATAATGTTATGCCTGATCTGTGTATATTGCTACAGAAAAAATATCAAGTTCAGTTGTTTGCTCGTAAAGCTTTCTCTCTCTCAGTCTCTCTCTGCTTGTGTGTACCAAGATTTGGATTGTTCTAGAAAAACAGATCTAGAAAATTCCAGAATGTTCTCAACAGTCCTAGAAAGTTTTAGGAAGTGCTATTTACTACTTATAAGCAGTAACATTTGTTATATAGTTGTTCCAAATTTTTGATCTGGGGTGATCTTTTTTTAAACAGGGCCTTTTTCATTGTTTTAAGCAAAGTTTTTATCGATTTATGATAGGAATGATTTATGATCTTTTATTTGAAAAGTAGTCCAAAAGTTATAACCCTACTTTAACAAATACGCACAAACACTTTCAATGCAAACTCAATCTCCTGCTCCCTCTCTCGAACACACAAACACACGGAGACACACACGCTTCCTTTGTCCCATGAGGAGCCAATTCCCAGGCAGTTTTGGGGCGGATTGGTTTCTGTCTCACCCAGCCACTCTGTACTGTAGGTAACGACACATTGTTCTCCAGCTGGGTCCCGACTGGGGAAGGGTTACAGGAAAGAGGGTGGTGAGAGAGGGAGAAGCTGGCCTGGTAAGGACCTGAATGGAGTTTTGTCTAGGCTGTGCGCTGCAGCAATCCGATCTGGTGGGAAACCTTTGAGACGACCACAGAGTCACAAATAGAACAACAGGAACTAGGGACAATCACACACTGCCCCATAAAAGAGGCACTATCCCCGTGTGAGATAGTCAGCCAGGTCTTGCCTTCCTCTCACACATGTGCTCAGTCTTATACAAGTCTGCTACAATATTAGATCTGATATAATGTTATATACAGACACCCTAAAAGTATACTGGACAATTAAACAACAAATAAAAATGTGAGTGTCAAGTTAAAAAGAAATCTAAATGGCTTGCACCAAAAAAGGTGCAAGTTTTGACTTTTGAGCTGTATTTTTGCTCATTCAGAATCAAGGGGTTTTAAATGAATGACCAAACTCAGCGTGAGAATATCAAACTTAAACAGCTCAATTTATATGAAATCGCCCTAATTTAAATAAATACAGCAAAAGCATGCATAGCAAAACTCAAATTGTTGAATCGTCTGTACGAGGTTATTCACTAGAATAATTGGACGTTCCTACATGGCATTTGAGAGAAATTACTCTTTGGGATGAACCAGTTGACTAAAAGGAACTGGGCTGCATTTCTCAAAAGCATCGTAAGGCTAAATAGATTGTAAAACCATTGGCACCAATGGTCTCTACAATCAACTTAGCTCCCAATGCCTTTGAGAAACGTAACATTGGTCTTTCCTATGCTACATATGAGAGAGAGGACTGTTTATAATGAATCGATTCACTTAAATGAACTGGGCTGCGTTTCCCAAAAGCATCATAAGCCTAAGTTGATTGTAGAGACCATTGGTGGCAATTGTTCTACGATCAACTGGTTTACAATGCTTTTGAGAAATGCAGCCCTGGATGTTCCTACAAAACATTTAAGGGCGTTTGAGATGAACAAATTCACTAGAGCGATTTAGACTTTCCGATGCTGCATATGAGAGAGAGTACTGTTTGGGACGAACCGATTCACTAGAATTAACTTAATTTTCATACTTTACATATGAGAAAAAGGACCGTTTGGGATGAACTGATTCACTAGAATGAAATGGACTTTCCTATATGAGAGAGAGTATCGTTTGGGATGAATCGATTCACTAGAATGAACTGGTCTTTCCTATATGAGAGAGAGTACTGTTTGGGATGAATCGATTCACTAGAATGAAATGGACTTTCCTATATGAGAGAGAGTATCGTTTGGGATGAACTGATTCACTAGAATGAAATGGACTTTCCTATACGAGAGAGAGAGTACCGTTTGGGATGAACTGATTCACTAGAATGAACTGGTCTTTCCTATATGAGAGAGAGTACTGTTTGGGATGAACTGATTCACTAGAATGAAATGGACTTTCCTATATGAGAGAGAGTATCGTTTGGGATGAACTGATTCACTAGAATGAAATGGACTTTCCTATACGAGAGAGAGAGTACCGTTTGGGATGAACTGATTCACTAGAATGAACTGGTCTTTCCTATATGAGAGAGAGTACTGTTTGGGATGAACTGATTCACTAGAATGAAATGGACTTTCCTATATGAGAGAGAGTATCGTTTGGGATGAACTGATTCACTAGAATGAAATGGACTTTCCTATATGAGAGAGAGTACTGTTTGGGATGAATCGATTCACTAGAATGAACTAGTCTTTCCTATATGAGAGAGAGTACTGTTTGGGATGAACTGATTCACTAGAATGAAATGGACTTTCCTATATGAGAGAGAGTATCGTTTGGGATGAACTGATTCACTAGAATGAAATGGACTTTCCTATATGAGAGAGAGTATCGTTTGGGATGAATCGATTCACTAGAATGAACTGGTCTTTCCTATATGAGAGAGAGTACCATTTGGGATGAACTGATTCACTAGAATGAAATGGACTTTCCTATATGAGAGAGAGTATCGTTTGGGATGAACTGATTCACTAGAATGAAATGGACTTTCCTATATTAGAGAGAGTACCGTTTGGGATGAATCGATTCACTAGAATGAACTGGTCTTTCCTATATGAGAGAGAGTATCGTTTGGGATGAATCGATTCACTAGAATGAACTGGTCTTTCCTATATGAGAGAGAGTACCATTTGGGATGAACTGATTCACTAGAATGAAATGGACTTTCCTATATGAGAGAGAGTACCGTTTGGGATGAATCGATTCACTAGAATGAACTGGTCTTTCCTATATGAGAGAGAGTACCATTTGGGATGAACTGATTCACTAGTATGAAATGGACTTTCCTATATGAGAGAGAGTATCGTTTGGGATGAATCGATTCACTAGAATGAACTGGTCTTTCCTATATGAGAGAGAGTACCATTTGGGATGAACTGATTCACTAGAATGAAATGGACTTTCCTATATGAGAGAGAGTACCGTTTGGGATGAACTGATTCACTAGAATGAAATGGACTTTCCTATATGAGAGAGAGTATCGTTTGGGATGAATCGATTCACTAGAATGAACTGGTCTTTCCTATATGAGAGAGAGTACCATTTGGGATGAACTGATTCACTAGAATGAAATGGACTTTCCTATATGAGAGAGAGTATCGTTTGGGATGAATCGATTCACTAGAATGAACTGGTCTTTCCTATATGAGAGAGAGTACCATTTGGGATGAACTGATTCACTAGAATGAAATGGACTTTCCTATATGAGAGAGAGTATCGTTTGGGATGAACTGATTCACTAGAATGAAATGGACTTTCCTATATGAGAGAGAGTATCGTTTGGGATGAATCGATTCACTAGAATGAACTGGTCTTTCCTATATGAGAGAGAGTACCATTTGGGATGAACTGATTCACTAGAATGAAATGGACTTTCCTATATGAGAGAGAGTACCGTTTGGGATGAATCGATTCACTAGAATGAACTGGTCTTTCCTATATGAGAGAGAGTACCATTTGGGATGAACTGATTCACTAGAATGAAATGGACTTTCCTATATGAGAGAGAATACCATTTGGGATGAACTGATTCACTAGAATGAAATGGACTTTCCTATATGAGAGAGAGTACCGTTTGGGATGAATCGTTTCACTAGAATGAACTAGTCTTTCCTATATGAGAGAGAGTATCGTTTGGGATGAATCGATTCACTAGAATGAACTTGTCTTTCCTATATGAGAGAGAGTACCGTTTGGGATGAATCGATTCACTAGAATGAACTAGTCTTTCCTATATGAGAGAGAGTATCGTTTGGGATGAATCGATTCACTAGAATGAACTTGTCTTTCCTATATGAGAGAGAATACCGTTTGGGATGAATCGATTCACTAGAATTAACTTGTCTTTCCTATATGAGAGAGAATACCGTTTGGGATGAATCAATTCACTAGAATGAAATGGACTTTCCTATATGAGAGAGAGTACCGTTTGGGATGAATCGATTCACTAGAATGAACTGGTCTTTCCTATATGAGAGAGAATACCGTTTGGGATGAATCGATTCACTAGAATGAACTTGTCTTTCCTATATGAGAGAGAGTATCGTTTGGGATGAATCGATTCACTAGAATGAACTTGTCTTTCCTATATGAGAGAGAGTACCGTTTGGGATGAATCAATTCACTAGAATGAAATGGACTTTCCTATATGAGAGAGAGTATCGTTTGGGATGAATCGATTCACTGATAAGAATAAATGCTGCCGTAAATAACGGCCCTATTCAAATGTGTACGTGCTTTTCTTCCTTTTATTTTTTGAGCGTGATGAAATATATTGCTCTTGAAAATACTTGCCAGCGTTTAAAGAAATACAAGTCTAGAAATGCATCCAAATTACAGCGAAGCACAACCGTACGCTGCTCTGCAGTGGTCAAAAAGGATATAAACAGTGAATTTTGAAGTGATATATTCTTGCAAACCCAGAGATGTGGATTCGGACAGCAATTAAATTACCACACGACCTTGGTGTTTGTCAAAATCAGTAGGTCATTCGGCCCGGGGATTTTTACGTGGGTGATGGGAGACGGACGGAAATAAAATCACTGACTAGCCCCTGTAAATGATGACAATACCTTCCGACCACACGCGAAACAATTACCGGGGCTTCAGCCAACACCTTCACCACTAACGGAGCGAGCTGGAAAATCAAACTTTTCCCGGGACACAACATCATGGCCACCAAAAAAACTCAGCAAAGATTGTTCTTGCTCCGGCTTTATCTGGGTATTCGGCATTTATCTGGGAAACTATTCACTAGAGCGATTTAGACAGACTCAATTTGATCTGTTTTTTTTTTTTTACCTTTATAGCCTAATAATATACAAGTAAATATAATATTATAAAGGTATTTCTCAGTTAGGCTTCTCATTAGGAGGAAATACCTGTTCTTCTTTTAGCATTTATTGTTGACAAATGTTTGCTTTATTACCTCTCTTGAGCATGTCTACTAACGTCATTCCTAGACGCGAAACACATCATATTTTCCAAATGCTTATGTTCATGGATTAATGACATCCTCTGAAGCTGCAACTGCCGGGTGTGTTTGGAGTTCAGTTGAAAAAAAAAAAAACAGAACTGATGTGTCCCACAAGTCGGCTGTTGTGATTTCGTCTCCTTTATTGTTGTCTTGGGCTACTGATGTCACTTCCCCTGCCGTAATAAAGGAGAGCAGCCGCTGGCCACAGCAGGATCCAGCTGTTCTAGCACATGGTTGAGCTGTGCGGTAATACTCAGAAGACACAGGAAAAACAAGAAAGAGATCACTGGAGTTCAGCACATACTCTCGGTCAATGTGTGTCAATAGTTAAGGGGACTGTACATTATTGTAACCACTGTAAAGTGTCATGAATTCAAATATCAGCTCAACTGGGGATCTGGTTGGATGTTTGAGAGATATTAGAAAAGTTAACAGATCTTCTGACATAAACTGTGTCAAAATGTGTGATTTCCTTTAATGACTGAAAAGTTCACTTAGAAAACTGGATAACCAATAGCTTCACTGATATCAAACTACATATGCCTTCTCACGCTATATTTGAACATACACAAAAATAAAAAGATATTTGACTAATCAACAGTACAGACAAATTATTAAATGATTAATTTCGGTAGTTATTGTGTGTGTATGGGAAAGCCAGATGTAGAGTTGTCCCACCCTCTTAAGTGTAGAGAAGATGCATTCATCCAGCTTTTGGTAGTCAGAATATCCACACAGATGTTCTTTTTGGCACCTCAGTATGACCGGGTGAGCCTCAAAACCCTGGTGAGAACTTCCTCTGTGGGCCACAGCAGTGAGAGAGGACAGGATGGAGAAAAAAATGGAAAAAGTTGCTTTAGGTGCTTTACATGTTCTTAAGAATACGTGAATTGCACTTGTGCAAAATCTACGGTGTTAGGGGTGACAAGGTCGTTGCTATGTGGTTGCTGAGATGAATTAGTTTTAGAAGGTTGCTAAGGTGTTGCTAGGTGCTGTTGGTGGACAAGGTCTAAACGTCTGTATAGTTTTGCTTACATTGCACACAAATACAATTTTCTTTTCAAAT
This sequence comes from Romanogobio albipinnatus, assembly GCA_023566225.1. Lineage (NCBI taxonomy): Eukaryota > Metazoa > Chordata > Actinopteri > Cypriniformes > Gobionidae > Romanogobio > Romanogobio albipinnatus. The sequence continues at coordinate 17,301,262 of CM042261.1, read as the reverse complement.
GCAAACTTTACGGCTGACTGCTTATACAAGATGACACATAGACAAGACAAACAATTTAACAAGAATTATAATTTTTTTTAAACAAAAACAAATGGAATCAATCATTGGGGGAAAGAGAATCCAATGACAGGAAGCCAAAGATGTTTCAAAATTGAATGAATAAAATCTACAGAAGAGTACAAAAATGGCTCCTGTTCAATGTACTTTTAAACGTTTAAAAAATTCAAACAAGGCTTTGTCAAGTCAACATTCAAAGTTTGCTTTTGTAGTTAAAAATGTGTTATATTGTTGAAATTTAAATTCATTTCTACTTCCTTACATTCCATTGTGAATCCATAAATGGATCAGATTTGTAAATATTGGATTTGCAAACCAGATGTAATGAGAACATAGTATGAATTTGTACGATGTTCTGCAAATGAAAACATAAAACATTTTTGAGGGAAAAAAAAACAAGCATGAAGGTCTCTATGGCCCTTCTTTCAGTCTATGGGATCTTTTGCTCATATCGTTATATAAGAAGTGAAAATCTGATTATTTACAGTAGAAACGAAACAGCACATACTACTAATACTTGGTGGTTTTAAAATATTCATACCGTAAGTTCTTTGCAAGCACCACTAAAGGGTTCATAAATTGTTATTGATGGTGAGAGAAACATGGATGTTCAAAACTGTGCTTCTCTTCTCCTAAGAGCTCAGTTTGTCGGTCAAAGCCAAGTTGTCCGTTTTCCCCTGGGCAGTGTGACGGGCCAGGCGCCGGGAGGTCCGGACCTGCCTGACAGAAACTGCCTCTCCCATTGCATCAGACCGCGTTATTGCCAGACTAGGAACAGACTCATTCACTCCATACAATGGTTTGTAATGCCTGACACATAAACCTTTGAGTCATTGTTTGCAGTAAAGCAGCTCTGAATGAGAAGAATACATAGCCAACAATTCCTCCAAGAGCGCTGCATCTATGTCAAGGCGACCTGTGTTTTTCTAGAACTTATCATCACCCTGGCGACTGAGGTCCTCTTGATATCTCACTATTTAAAACGGAACATTCTACTTATAGACAGGAATGTCAACTGTGACTGCAAGAACCTTCACTAACAGAGCCGCAATAATGGCATGCTGAGCACAAAGTGGAAATTCGGACAGTTCTGTTTGATGTGGGTGAGGTTTCAAAAAACATCCTTGTGAAAACTTGGATGAAAAAAAAGAGAAGTGGTTTTAAATTGTGGACCAACGACAAAGCTGCAAAAGCCAAGAATAACCAAGCTGTTCCTCGTTGGGCCAGACGCGCTGGCAGGCGACAGAAAAGAGGGGCTCTGAGAATCCCCCTGACCACACCCTAACCACCAGTGAGAAAGAATGTGGGTAAAAAGAAACAGACATACAGAAAGAAGACAGAAAGTTGATTGGAAATAGCATGGAGATTCTTGTTGTTTTCCGTCATTCTCAGTCCTTAACCACACCACACACGCAGAGGGGCCACAGTAAAGAACGGGGCCCCATCTAAAACACAGTGGTCTCAGCATTGATCTCCTTCAAAGAGCTCATGTTAACTGCTGGAGTTAACTGCTCTCTACTTACCACACAGCCCTTTCCGAGATGGTAGTTCAGTCAAAAGTCGGGGTCACATTTACCGCTGTTCTGCGAATTTACACAAATATTTTGCAGCGTGGAGGTGTGTGACATCCTATTTATTAGCTGCTATAGGTAAATAACTAGTTGAATAACATACCCCCGGTTTCACATACAAGGCTTAGTCCCAGACTAAAATGCATGTTTCAGCTGTTTTAACTGAAAGCAACTTGCACCGACATATGTTAAAATATGCCAGTGCCATTGTTTTGTCTCAATCTTTTTCTTCCATACACACAAAAAAATGGTGCTATATGGCACTAAAAGTGGTTCTTTGGCTCGTAGTCGTAGGGGAACTACTTTTGGTGCTAGCACCAAAATTTGGTGCTATATAGCACCAAAAGTGGTTCCCCTACGATAGGTGACGATTCTCGTAGGTCTTTAAGAAAAATTACTTTGCAAGTGAGTTGTGAAACCGGGCTATAGTGCAGTACACTTTAAAACTATTTGCACTAGAAACCAATGCGTTTATAATTACGATAATTCATTAAAGTAATATAATAAGAAATACTAGTTTATATTATCAAGCAGCATAATGGACTCTTTTTGTACAGCTAAGGTAACTGGAAGTGGATGACACCGAAAACCTTGCACATTTAAGTTACAAATGGCTGCACCCAATTTGCCTCATCAAGCAACAGAAAGCTGTTTGGTTTGAAAGTGACTTCTGTTTGAGCTGTGCTTCATACATCGCTACACTATTGACAATAGACAATGAACCTTTGTTTTTCCCCTTAAAATGTATCTAATGTGACCTCACCTTTAGGCTCAAAACATACTCTACGCAAGTACATGAATGCAACTGTTTCTATTCATTATGCAAGCTCCGTTGTCAGTGCATTCTAAAATGTGACAAAAAAGTTATATGCGGCACATTCTCAGCACTGCCACTAGAGGCACTATAGCGAGCATTAGCATAAACTTGGCTTCTTCTATAGTTAGTATTTTATCTAGCAGGTTAACTGTTGTCATGATGGTGCAACAGTTTGAATCATAGATGTGTATATACATAGATGCCATATTCGACTACGCCAGACATGTTGACACGCCCGCCATCTTGGAATGGTCAGCATGTCGTCACTCTTAGTAAGAATTAATGATGCCAAAACATGGTGCAGCTTCTGTTTGTAAAAGAAAAAAGAAACCCGAAGAAATGGGATATCCTTTTACAGGTGAGAATGTGTGGGTTTGTGTTTTATGTGTTAACTCAGTATTACAGGTTTTTACATTGCTACTTTTTTAATGTTTTCACTTTTACTATGGTAACTTTTTAATGTTGTGTTAGCTGATGCCTTCATCTGGTAAAATAATCTGCTGAAGTCTATTGCAGATATAGATTTTCATAAATTCAACTTGCTCTCAAATATTCACAGACCGGCTTTGACCGTTCCAATATGGCGGACGGCTTATGTATTGCAGCCCATAGAAACAGCCATTAATGAGGCATTTACTTATACATCTACTTATGTTTTGAATAATAACACATCCAGTTTAATGGCTCAGTTATAATAATATCACCATTTGAGTAATGAGCATGGCACTTGCAATTTTGATGGTTAAGCATTTGTGTCTGCATTTGCATACTTGTATGTTTCTTTATGTTATGATGTTATTAGACCAATTTTTCGCTCCTATTAAGGTATTTATGAAAAATTATAATGAAATGTAGCCTGACAAGCCAGACCCACATCAAGACCCACATGTTGGGTCTGGGAACTCACCATTGGCAGGGCTCAATCCGAGGGGCGGGATAAACGGTTGTTTTAATAGGATAGCACTACAACCAACCAGAGCAACTAAGAAGGTGAAGCGGAGCTAGTTGATAGATTAAACTTTTGCCGTATCCGGTCGGCAAAACTCAGAACACATCTTCCTTTTTTCAGTGCCATTCTTTGTTCTTTTCTCAAAGAAAAGCTTCGTCTTCCAGAGTCGTAGCCAAAGCCGTTTCGAAAGACCGCTGTTCGCCAGCTTCTTTGTTTAGTGAAGTGAAGTGTTTTGTCCAAAGCATTATGTTAAGCCCGCCCACCGAATCTATACACAATGTGATTGGCCTGACTAGAGTTTGGTTTTTCAAGCTCGCAAGCCAACGGAGAGTTGCTAGACGACCCTGGCTGCAAATTATATTTGCTGACGCTAGGGTGCGTCTAGATTTCTAGGCTAAATGAAACGTGGTGAGGTTAGGAAATTATATGTAGCTCTGAAATGCTGAAAGTAAATAGATTGTTTTTATTCACTGTTGTATTGACTCATCTTTAATATGTGTGTTACATTAGATAAATATCCGCCTGGCGTTTGTACAGTGTGGCGGGGGGGGGGTGTGGTTTAGCGAGGTCTGTGACGGGAGAGAGAGTCGGGAGACAAGTTCGCCGTAAGTGGTTCAAGTGCAAATCACATACACCTGTGTCTTGTTCCAATGATGGGCGGGGAGAGACCGGTATAAGCCGACGGAGAGGAGGCGTACGGGGAGAACCTGGACTGGGACTGAGCGCACGTTGCTGAGCGAGCAGACGATCTGGAAACCGAGTGTATATTCCGAAGAAGTTTTGAGCTGCCATATTGTGTTTATGCGCCCACGTGCGCTTGTTGTGTTTGTTACGAGAATACAGAGTATTAAAGTCGCGAGTCCCAGTCATGCCGACCCCTGTCTTCCTTCCCTACAAAGAACCTGACTTTTGCTACATACAGTTTGCCATTTCAGTCAAAAAATGGAAGGCAGGAAGGCATGACATTTGAAACTAAATAGTAAAAATACAAATGAAAAAGTAAAAATCAGTTTTTCCAAACTTATATCATCCCTCAGCTGGATGCTGCATATGAAGATCTGGCCAACATTATCAATTTGAAATCTCACCAGTAAGGTCTTATATTATTATATAAGTACAACAGTGAGGTATTTATGCCCGGGGGTCCTACAGTGGAGTTGGTTGAGTGGCCAAATGAGCCCTGGCATAGAGGAGGTTTGTCCTCCTGCACCTGGTAAAATTACCCTCCCTGCATGACCAGATCTGTTGCATGAGGAATGAACTGAGGGTGTAGGTGAGGTTATTAAGTGAGAGTTAGTTCAATCATGAAAACCCTCAAAATATAGTTTTAGCATGTTATTGAATATGGCAATGTTAATCTTTTTGGTCTTGGCGGACTAGATCTGCTACACTGCTGCTGCTGATTATTTCTGCTGCTCCAGAGCAAGTATGAACTTGTTATTGCTAATAGATACACAGACACGCTGCTGTGAGCATGTAGGATATGCTGCTGCATAAATAGTCATAAATCCTGTAGTAGATTTTGGCAGGTGGAGCTGGGGGAGGTAGAGGGTTTCAGAGGAACTCTGATAACGTGCTGCAGGACTAGCCTACAGCAAACATCAAACCAGACTATTTAAATGTTGAGCAAGCAATCTCACTGGTTGCAGGATTTGCAGAGGCCAATCAGATTGTGCCATGCGGTAATGGTGTGATTGCCTGCGCCCTCTAGAGTTTCATGACTGAACTATTACATAAGAGGAGATGACAATTAAAGACAAGCTCTGTTTTTTCAAAAGACGAAGGGAGAAAAATAATAGTCTGCAAATGTTGAGACCTGAAACTTTGCATAGTATTGTTTTTCTTAAGTTTGGGTTTTAGTGTAAATTACCTTTGGATCAGCTTGCCAAGTGATGTCAGCTCAGGTATCACAACACTGGAGATGAGGAAGGTCAGATTTACAAAGATTTATTCAAGATGAAATGGCTCCCGCAAGCCATTACTGTAATCTGTCATATTTATGAGTGAAACAGGATATTCAGAAACAACAAAACGTTTTTTACCCATCAAGAATTGGTTAGAGGGGTTTCCACCACATGGAAATGATGGTGGTGGAAATTATGTTTAAAACTTTTTTTTCGATTTGCAATAAGCAGCATATTATGTGTCCTAAACATTTTCACCCCTTTTGCATAAACATTTTTGAAAAAAATCTCTCTAAAAGCTTTAAAATAATACACAATAAAAAATAAAAAGTTTTTTGGGGGGAGAAATTGTCACCACAGATGACAACTGAGGAACACTGATTATCTCTTCATCACGGCACCTGTTGGTGGATGGGATATATTAGGCAGCAAGTGGACATTTTGTCCTCAAAGTTGATGTGTTAGAAGCAGGGAGGGTCATGGGTGGCCAAGGCTCATTGATGCACGTGGGGAGCGAATGCTGGCCCGTGTGGTCTGATCAAACAGACAAATTGCTCAAGAAGTTAATGCTGGTTCTGATAGAAAGGTGTCAGAATACACAATGCATCACAGTTTGTTGCGCATGGGGCTGCATAGCCGCAGACCAGTCAGGGTGCCCGTGCTGACCCCTGTCCACCGCCCGAAAGCGCCAACAGTGGGCATGTGAGCATCAGAACTGGAAAGGACCAATAGAAGAAGGTGGCCTGGTCTGATTAATCATGTTTTCTTTTACATCACGTGGATGGCCGGATGCATGTTAGTCGCTTACCTGGGGAACACATGGCACCAGGATGCACTATGGGAAGACGGCAAGCTGAGGCGGTGTGATGCTTTGGACAATGTTCTGCTGAGAAACCTTGGGTCCTGCCATCCATGTGGATGATACTTTGACATGTACCACCTACCTAAGCAAATCAAATCAAAATCAAATCAAATCACTTTATTTGTCACTCTACATATGCACAAGTGCAACAGTAGGTGAAATTCTTAGGTGCAGTTCCGAGCAACATAGTAGTCATGACATGACATGTACAACATTTAAAGCAGCATCAGATTACACATCTGATGCGCACACAATTACTCACAGCACAGTATACACTACAATGAACAATAAATAATTTACACAATGTGAGTGTAAACTCACAGCTTTAACCAATATACACATACTAACAATATACATATACTTTAAACAATATACACTAAACATACACTAAACAATATACATTACGCTATAATAATAATAATAATAATATACAATGTACAGTATAAAATATTATTCACAGATTGAAAAATTGAAGTCCAAAGTGCAATAGATGCTGTATGATAAATAAATGTGTATATAATGTGTGTGTATCTACAGTGGGTTGTGCTGAGTGATATTCTGTCCAGTGTGTGTTATGATCCTGATGGATCAGGAGTTAAGGAGTCTGATTGCTTGTGGGAAGAAGCTGTTCTGAAGTCGGCTGGTGCGTGTTCTGATGCTGCGGTACCGTCTGCCTGATGGCAGCAGTGAGAGCAGCCCATGGTTCGGGTGGCTAGAGTCTCTGATGATCCTCTGAGCTCTCTTCACACACCGCCTGGCGTAAATGTCCTGGAGGGAGGGAAGCTCACCTCCGATGATGCAGCTGGCCGTGCGCACTACCCTTTGCAGGGCCTTGCGGCTGCGGGCGGTACTGTTGCCGTACCAGGTGGTGATGCAGCCAGTCAGCAGACTCTCTATGGTGCAGGTGTAGAAGCGTGTGAGGATGTGGCGGTTCATTCCAAACCTCCTCAGCCGTCGCAGGAAGAAAAGGCGCTGATGAGCCTTCTTCACAACGGCCTCGGAGTGGACGGACCATGAGAGTTCCTCTGTGATGTGGACACCGAGAAACTTGAAGCTGCTGACTCTCTCCACCGGTGCTCCATCGATGGTGATGGGGCGGTGTTCTCTCTCATTCCTCCTGAAGTCGACCACCAGCTCCTTGGTCTTGCTGACGTTGAGGGAGAGGTTGTGCTCCTGACAGCATTGTTGCAGACCATGAACACCCTTTCATGGTAACAGTATTCCTTGGTAGCTGTGGCCTCTTTCAGCAGAATAATGCTCCCTGCCACAAAGCAAAAATGGTCCAGGAATGGTTTGAGGAGCACAACGAGTTTGAGGTGTTGACTTGGCCTCCAAATTCCCCAGATTTCAATCCAATCGAGCATCTGTGGGATGTGTTGAACAAAGAAGTCCGATCCATGGAGGCCCCACCTTGTAACTTACAGGACTTAAAGGATCTGCTGCTAACATCTTGGTGCCAGATACCACAGCACACCTTCAGGGGACTTATGGAGTATATTAGGAAGGTGGTCATAATGTTATGCCTGATCGGTGGATATATATATATATATATATATATATATATATATATATATATATATATATAATATACACACATACACTATATTGCCAAAAGTTTTGGGATATACACATGAACTTTAATGACACCCCATTCTTAATCCGTAGGGTTTAATATGGCGTTGGCCCACCCTTTGCAGCTATAACAGCTTCAACTATTCTGGGAAGGCTTTCCACAAGGTTTTGGAGTGTGTTTATGGGAATTTTTGACAGTTCTTCTAGAAGCGCATTTGTGAGGTCAGGCACTGATGTTGGACGAGAAGGCCTGGCTCGGGGTCTCCGCTTTAATTAATCCCAAAGGCGTTCTATCGGGTTGAGGTCAGGACTGTGCAGGTCAGTCAAGTTCCTCCACACCAAAGTTATTCATCCATGTCTTTATGGACCTTGCTTTGTGCACTGGTGCACAGTCATGTCGGACCAGGAAGGGGCCATCTTAATGCTGAAGCATTAAGAGTTCCTTTCACTGGAACTAAGGGGCCAAGCACAACCCCAGAAAAACAACCCCCACACCATAATCCCCCCTCCACCAAACTTTACACCTGGCACAATGCAGTCAGGCAAGTTTTCTTCTCCTGGCAACCGCCAAACCCAGACTCATCCTTTGGATTGCCAGACAGAGAAGCGCATCTGACGCTTTGCATTGCAGTTGTTGATGTAAGGCTTGGACGCAGCTGCTCGGCCATGGAAACCCATTCCATGAAGCTCTCTACACACTGTTCTTGAGCTAATCTGAAGGCCACACAAAGTTTGGAGGTCTGTAGCTATTGACTCTGTAGAAACTCTGTAGCGACTTCTGCGCACTGTGTTCCTCAGGATGCGCTGACCCCGCTCTGTGATTTTACGTGGCCTACCATTTCATGGCTGAGTTGCTGTTGTTCCCAATTGCTGTGTGTGTGTACAGATTTATATTACATTGTGGGGACCAGCCAGCGAGGGAAATGGATTAATAAACATACTAAATAATGGTTATTTAAAAATGCAGAAAGAATACAGTATAAAAACTATTAAACCTATGGAAAGTCCCCACAAAGATAGTGAAACCGAGTACATGTATGTGTGTGTAAAATATTTTAGAATTTTTATACTTTTTACAAGGGCAAACCAATAAATTACAAGTAGCAACAACAACAAAAAAGATCTGATAGTAAAAGGTTTTCAAAATAATATAAAAGGTTTTAAAGTGATCTTCATTTAATAAAAGGAAACAAATCAACCTGTCTCTATGCATATGCAGCCTCTATCTTTCTCTTTTATTCTCTCTCTTTTGCTCTGTGTTTCTCAGTCCCTCTGTGTAGTTTGGCAGTCACAAACAGGCCATCCTTGTGTGGACAAAGCAACTGCCGCACGGCCTGCGGGCTGATCCCATGACCCCTGACGACATGGGAAAGTGTTTCACTCAGCTGTCGGCCACCCCTCGTCCCAGCCGTGAGGCTCTCCTGAGTAACACGCACTTCACATCAACAACGCGGCAGCTTCACTGTAACACATTATCTCTGCGACCTTCTGCAGAGCTGCATGAGAACGACCGCAATAAAGCCGCTCAGAAATGTCAGAGAGAACTCATTAGTGATAACTGTGTATGGGCCCACTGTACCCCATGAAGGACTGGGCGTACTGCATTCATATGGCCTGTAGCGGTACGTCCTGAGCCATATTGGCTATTCTAGTCTCGTTTTTTCCCCCCGCATGGTTCTCACAGCGGCTGGGGTCGGAGGAATTCATGGTATCTGGGACCTCCGCAAGCGATGTGCGGTTTGAGACGTGATTGAGCGCAGGCCTGGTGGTTCCCATGTCACAGGGCTGACAGCAGTGTGGGGAGTTTGTTACCGGCTGTGTGCCCTCTGCACTGTCTGAGCCCCGCTGTGGCACTGCACACACAGACGGGCAGAAAGACTGCACTCTCAGCTGCTAACAGGCATACACACTTATCACCTTACACACACACACACACACACACACACACACACACACACACATTGGTATAGGTGGTTTACAGGGACATTCCATTGGCGTAATTGCTTCTTTTTTTTTTTTACTTTAAAAACCATATATTCTTTCCCACTACACTAACCCTACCCATCACACAAAACTTTCTGTATTTTTACATTAAAAAATATATAATTTTGTATGTTTATTTTGCGTTTTGAACTATAAGGCATGTCCTCATGATGTAGGGGGGCGTAGCCTGAAACCTGAATACGCACCACAATATAAGGACTTTGCGTCCTCATAATGTAGGTCAAACCAGTGCACGCGCACACACACACACACACACACACACACACACACACACGGAAAGTTACAGTAACAAAAAACATTATCACTGTCCACAGAAAACTGGCAAATAAGCCATCAACTCATACAAATTTTGCTTACAATATATATATATATACACATATATATTTTTTTAATATATATTTTTTTAATTTACCTTTACAGGCTAAACTGTTAAATCAGTGTCTGTTAAAAGTATCAGAAAGCAGTATCTGAAGTCAGGTTAAATTTGAGTTATGCCCTGATTAATTATATGATGTTTATTAATTATAATATTATTTTATTATTATTAATATCACATTATTACATTTAATAATTATTTTATTCTATATTCATTTATCATGCAAATTATATATAATATAATATATTATATATATATATATAATGTGCATGATAAATGAATTTAGAATATATATATTGATAATTTGATATTTGATATGGACAAATAAATATGAAACTCATAGTATACGATTTGACTAATTCCTTCAATACAGGCTTAAAATCATTTAAGGCTATATTAAAGGTATTAGTCAAAATGAGTGAGCATGGCAAGTGTTCAGAGCAGGAAATAGCTGATCCTCCCCCCTCGTCCGCTGACCTATTCATCTCCCTCCTTCCTCACGCTAGTTGTTTTCTCTCCTTCATTGATCAGATGAGACACACAGATGCACAAGCAGTGAAAGAGACACATCGACCTGCCATTGTGTCCTAATTGGTAAAGGCAGAGCCGTACCTTTCATCAGACATGTGGCATGGGGAGTGCCAGAGCAGGGAGGGCACCACCACTCTCTCGTGTGCGCAGCTGACTCCAGTTAATATTTCATTGCAAACAAATGGGGGCAACATTCAAGCCTGACGGGGGGGAATGGGGTGCATGGTTTAAAGGGGTGTAATTACCCCAATTACGCTGCTGTCAGCGCTGGGTCAAACACACAGGCCTGGTCAGAGATAAGCTCGCCTCCACCCCTTTCTTTACGCTCTAATCCTGATCCGCCTTAACCTTAAACAGAGAAATAACTGGATTTATTGGAAGAATTGCTTAGTATGGATGCGATTTGCATTCATGTGCATTTCATTGTGTTCCATTAAAAAGACAGTTCACCTAAAAAAAAAAAGTTCCTTCATTTCAGATCTTTTCAATGAATCATTTGATTCAGTTTATAAAGTCAAGTCCTAATGATTCTGAGTTTAGCTCATTCACTTACTAATCTGCTACTATTATGATATTTTAAGATGCTTATGCTGCTTTTTCATCTTTTTTCCTTGAACGCTCCATTCCCCCTCATTGTAATTTCATGGAAATGAGCGACTAGAACATTCTTCAAAATATCTTCTTCTTTTATGTTGCATATAAGAACGTCAGTCATACAGGTTTGCAACAACATGAGGATGAGTACATTTTCATTCTTCATAATTAATACATCTATTAATGATTTCAAGCCTTCAGTTTTCCTTTGTAATTGCGTTGCAGTAGTTATCATAGTACGAAGTCAAAATAGCGTGAGGATGCCCTAAACTGAACTCCACCAAAAGAGCGCCGTGAGGAATGAAAATAGCAAGCGGAAAGGCAGATGAGAGTGAAGGAGCAGGAGCGTTCCTCTTTGATGTAAATGAAAGGCCCGAATGATTGTGATGGGATGAAATTGGTGCTCTGTGGGGAACGCCATAGGGTACACACGGACTGAATGGGAGCCAGACCGAATACTAGAACACGATCTGTCAGATAAAAGGGTGTGGTGAGGAGACAGATAAGCTGAGCGGGATGTGTGTGAGGATGCATCTTTGTGTTTGTGTCTACGTAACCCAGCTATACTTTGGCGACATCCAAAAAGGGAATAGTAGTTCATAATATATAGGAGTCTAGCATAAGAGTTTGAACTGTTCATAGACTGTCTGATGCATTTCGGAGACAAAAATAGCATGATTAAGCTGAGACTGTCAGTTGCAATCTGATTGGCTAACTTCTGTGACATACAGAAATTAGGGTGCGTGCAAGTATATATGCGTGTTAAATATTTGTGATTAAAAAGAGGTATTTTCAGATATTGCTTGCTTCATGAGACAGTTTTATCTAACTATAGCTGTGTAAACCAAGACTCACGCATGTTTATCTAGCTATCTAAATGGGGATATACCACAGACAACTACAGTTTTTAAATAAAGCTAATTATAAAAGCTATGCACTAACCCTACTTTAGTCTCAAGTAGCCAGACTTTAGTTTATCTGTATAAATTCTGGTCCACCAAACTGAAAAAATACACTTAAAAAAAGGGGGTTATCTGACAGATATGTAAAGCAACCCACCACACTGAAGTTTTTCACCCAAAAATGAAAATTCTGTCATCATTTACTCACCCTCAAGTTGTTCCAAACCTGAGTTTTTTTCTTCTGCTGAACACAAAAGAAGATATTTTGAAGAATGTTTGTAACAAAAGCAGATAGAGCAACCATTAACTACCATAGTATTTTTCCCTACTATGGTAGTCAATGGTTGCTCTCTCTGCTTCGTTACAAACATTCTTTATCCCTTTAAAATTTCACAGAGATTCTTTGCCCTGGACCTCATAAACACTGGTAAAACAATCTACTTTTTGTTGCGGCATTGCAGCGTATTAAGAATCTACAAATTGCTGGACAAAAGTTTTTAAAAATGTTCAGCTTTAAAACTATTGATATTTATAAAATGTGTTTAAGGTTTCAAACATAAAATTATGCCATAGTATTATTTTTTTATTATTAAGACACCATTTTAAATAGTTTTCTAGTCTATTCATTTGTTCGGACAGTTGCACCTGACATTTTGGGGGTTTAATATAACAAAAAATAAAATAATATGTATTATTTAAATGCACTAAAAATGAATTCAAGCTAAAAAGGTTTTATAGAATAAAGTTTTTTTAAAAGGAAGTAATACACTCTGACACAAAAATATGCACGCCATGTCATTGACCCATATAGTGATTTATGTCATGTTTAACTTATACATAAGGTATTAATAATTAATTAATTAATTAAATAAATAATTAACTATAAGAATTAATATTATTATATTGCATAGTTTATATATGTACAGTGTATATATATAAATAAATAAATATATATATATATATATATATATATATATATATATATATATATATATACATATACATATACATATATGTGTGTGTGTTGGCAAGATGCTGAAAGTTTTCTGTGAGGGATGTTTAGGGGTAGATTTAGGGTTAGGGGATACAATATACAGTTTGTAGAGTATAAAAATCATCATGTCTATGGAAATTCCCAATGAAACATTGAAACTCAAAGCGTGTGTGTGTGTATATAGCTAGGATATGTTTAGATTTGCATTAATTTTGTAGGTAGCTAGCTAGTTATTAATAGTTTAGGGTGTTGATGGTGTGCAGTACATCTGATCCTTCATGTGTGCGCCTTGGATTTGAGTTTCAGGCTGTGCAAGTGTTAACGGCGTGTGTGTCTGTGTGCGTGAACACTGGCTGGCATGCTGGCCTGCTGCATATAAATGGGCCTGAACATTGGCGGTCAGGTGGCCAGGCCTGCAAACAGGTGGTCACACACAGGCACTAATTGTGCTGAAGGTCAAATTTACAAGACGTGCACCCGCACCAGAGAGAGAGAGAGAGAGAGAGAGAGAGGAACGGGAGAAATTAAAAAAGAGAGAAGGGGGACGAGGGAGGGACGGATGGGGGAGTGTGTGTTCATTCGCTCGTTCAGGCTGTCTGTAGATCACTGGCCGCTTGACCGTGTTGAGCGCTAATGGAGCTGGCAGGGCGGAATCAATTATTGGCCAGTGTGGATTTTCCCACAGGCTAGAGCTTGGGAAAGCCGGAGAGCTCTTCGGCCAAGACAGCTGGCACAGAGGAGCCACTGGGAAAAGAGCCGGTGCCCCTGAAACAAGGACCTTTCTCTCTGATACATTTGTGACAGACCATTAGTTATGTTTCCTTTCTCCCTACACTGTGAGAAAACCAGCTAAACCTCATCACCTATATGCCGTCTTTATCTGAATTTACTTTATAACATATAAGATCTAATATAGTGGGTGATTGTGACTCATAAAGTCACAATGTCATGATTGTCATGTTCCCACTTTATGCATAATTCATTACTGCTCTTTACACTGCGCCATCCTGCCATCAAATGTAAAAAACCCGAAACAAAACAAAAAACAATGACATGGTGCTCTTTTTTTGTCATGTACTAATTTATTTTAAAGTACATTAAAATGCTATTCATAATTTCTGAATTACAGTTATTTTGATATTTTTTGGGTGGCATGAAGTGAAAAATATCAGGGTGATGCAGCCATCCTGATATTATAATAAAGTAAAACTCCTCATTAAAACAATGTTCTTTAAAATGTATTGATACGTTCTTTAAAATAATTTTTTTTATTAATAAATACATATTTTTCTTAGAAAAAAAGACCAAATTGCTGCACTGCTTATTAAAAAGCTTATGCCTGCCAAATCACGATCATGTAGAAACATACATAAAAAAATAAATAAATTAAATAATAATAAAAAAAACAGGAACATGAAATGATATCATAGAGAAGATCATTGCAGAACCTCATGATTGTGTCAAGGTCATTAAATATCAAATATATTTAGACCATTTTTATATACAATGTATATGATATATATATATAATATCTTTTTATGACAAGGATAGGTTGTAAAATGTCGTAGAATGACTCCCAAAAATGGAATGAGATCCTTATTATGAGATTTACCAGAATTATTCATATTAATTATATTTATATAAATAAATAAACATATTGTTTTTACCTCAAAAATATATTAAAACATTTTTGGGGAAATAATTAGTCACTATGAAATCTTTTTTTTAATTTTTATTCATGTGCCCTTTTCTGATGATGTGTTTACTGGCGTGACAACCTGTCACTCACATGACATCACATCAATAGCAAACCACAACCATCCAATGATCAAATCAACTCTCGATTAACTAAATCAAGTCCCGCTCTACATTTTTCTCATTCTTGTTCATATGGCAAAAACCCTATGAAGCCAACATGAATGTGAAGAGTCCATTTAAAGAACGTAAAACATTTTTTTGCAGTTTGTTTTGTCATTGACCCATATACAATATTTAACATATAAAAAGACATTCATTTTGAATGCCGCAATTGACCGATCAGAATCAAGTACTGCAGAGAGACCTGTAATAATATCAGTTCATTCTCTGAAACCTTTTCCATCATTGTTTCAGAGACCCGTCAGCCTTCAAGCAGTGAGAGGTGAGGAGTCTTGATGTCTTTTAGAGTTTTCCGCCCATTCAGACGCTGGTCTGGAGCTCATGTGAGTCTCAGCATCAAACCCAGGGCTCTGAATGGCCCTGTGAGGGTTCAGGGCCCTCTGAGTGATGTCATGTGTCACTCTGCACACAAGGAGAGGGGACGTGGCGAGCGCTGGGACCATTGTGCAGCTGAACTGGACCTTAGGGGGGCTTTCAATAGCAACAGGCCAGTGACACAAACCCAGTCGAATGGGCAAACTAGACAGATTCAAACAAAAAGGGGACATGGGTGGACAGACAGACAGGGAAAGAGATGTGTGTTCATGTGTCAGCATGCGGAGGGCCAAAGAGGAACTACAGGGTTTGATTTCACCACTTGGTTTCAATTCATCCGAGACTCCCTCAAGGCATGTGACATTGATGCCACTCACCCAACCATCATCACACATATAAACACTTAAGTTCACACACACACACACGCACATGCACATGACATTAGTAACTTATGTAAATGGGTAACTTTGGAATGAAATTATTCAGCAAGGACTGATTGAACTGATCAAAAGTAACAGTAAAGACTTTTATAATTCCACAAAAGATTTTTATTTCAAATAAATTCTGTTCTTTTAAACGTTCTATTCATCAAAGAATCCTGAAAAAGTATTGCAGTTTCCACAAAAATATTAAGCAGCACAACTGTTTTCAACAGTGAAGACTGGAGTAATGATCCTGAAAAGTCAGTTTTGCCATCACAGGAATATATTACATTCAAAAATATATTCAAAAATAAGCGGCAACCAGTTTCTCTTGAAGTCAATACGGAAGTGACTTAAACTGCAATTCATCGACTGGCCGCTAGAGACAGGCTCCAGAAGGGAGCAGAATCTCATTGAGCCCCATGTTAAAACTTTACAGCAGAAAAAAACATGTTTACTGTCTGATACAAATTGTGGTTTTGGTCTATACATCTAATTTTGCCCTGAGAGGGTGATTTTTTTTTTATAACTCATTCGTTTAACATTATATAAAGTATTAAAGTTCTGCATAATTAAAGACTTGGCCACTTTGAGTGACAGGTGGATAGCCATTTGTCTGCTGTCTGTTAGTCATCGTGTCAACGCAGCTCCACCCACTTCCCGCCGCTTTGCCCATTTTCTGTTATCTGGGAGTGATGCGTGATGACGCACTGCCAAGATGGCAACGGCCAGCTGGTCCCTATACTTTACGCTTCAAAACTGCTCTTCAGAATCCTATGGGTGGCATCACGGACACTACGTCCATATTTTTTTACAGTCTATGGTTTTTACTCTGTTTGTAATCAATTAAATGCAGCCTTGAGCATAAGAGACTTATTTCAAAAACATTTAAAAAATCTAACTGACCCCAAAGGATAAAGTCATTCTAAATTCGATAGTGTCTTATAATATTGTATTTTCCAGAGATAAATTGAGAAATATTTGGCTGGTCATGTGATCTTAACATGGCAGATCTCCATTATGTACACTCTAAAAATGCTTGGCTGTTTATGGACAAATATGGACAATGCCAACAATTGGGTTTAAAAATGTAAACCAACAGTTGGGTTTGATATTTTTTAGAGTGCAGAATAAATGCTACGTTCACACCATGTCGTAATTACCATAATTTGGAGATGACAACACGTGACGTTCTACCCGGAGCTGTTCATGTCCTCGGACTGTCATGTCCTTTTCTATGGCAACACTATCAACAACTAAATGAATCTGCAGAGGTCAGGTGGTACAATGCAGTGATACTAGTTGGAGCTCTCAGAAAATTCCCAGGATTCTATGAGGACGTGAGCGCTTTTTAAAAGTTGGAATCTCGTAAATACGTCATGGTGTGAATGCACATTAAATCCTACACCAATTTTTTTTTGTGTAGGCAGATTATATGACTGATTTACATATTTGTGAACTATCTAACACTGATGAGCCAAAACATTCTGACCAGTCACAGATGAAGCAAATATCTCTTAGCAAGGCCACATACACTATATTGCCAAAAGTATTTGGGACACCCCTCCAAATCATTGAGTTCAGGTGTTCCAATCACTTCCATGGCCACAGGTGTACACAATCAAGCACCAAGGCATGCAGATGCTTCTACAAAAAATTTGTGAAAGAATGGGTCTCTATCAGGAGCTCAGTGAATTCAAGCACGGTACCGTGATAGGTTGCCACCTGTGCAAAAAGTCCATTCGTGAAATTTCCTCACTTCTAAATATTCTACGGTCAACTGTTAGTGATATTAAACCAAAGTGGAAGCAATTGGGAACAACAGCAACTCAGCTATGAAGTGGTAGGCCATGTAAAACAGAGCGGGGTCAGCGCATGCTGAGGTACACAGTGTGCAGAAGTTGACAACTTTCTGTAGAGTCAATAGCTACCGACCTCCAAACTTCGTGTGGCCTTCAGATTAGCTCAAGAACAGTGCGTAGAGCTTCATGGAATGGGTTTCCATGGCCGAGCAGCTGCATCCAAGCCTTACATCAACAAGTGCAATGCAAAGTGTTGGATGCAGTGGTGTAAAGCACACTACCACTGGACTCTAGAGCAGTGGAGAAGTGTTCTCTGGAGTGACGAATCACACTCCTCTGTCTGGCAATCCAATGGACGGGTCTGGGTTTGGCAGTTGCCTGGAGAACAGTACTTGCCTGACTGCATTATACCATGAGTAAAGATTGGTGGAGGGGGAATTATGGTGTGGGGGTTGTTTTTCAAGGGTTAGGCTTGGCCCCTTAGTTCCAGTGAAAGGAAGTCTTAATGCTTCAGCATACCAGCAGACATTTTGGACAATTTTTGGGGATGGCCCCTTCCTGTTCCAACATGACTGCGCACCAGTGCACAAAGCAAAGTTAAACACACTTCTAAACCTTGTGGAAAGCCTTCCCAGAAGAGTTGAAGTTGTTATGGCTGCAAAGGGTGGGCCAACTCCATATTAAACCCTACAGATTAAGAATGGAATGTCATTAAAGTTCATGTGCATGTAAAGGCAGGCGTCCCAAAACTTTTGGCAATATAGTGTATTAAAGTGTGGGATGGTAAGCAAATGGTAGAATAGATGGTAAGCAAACAATCAGTTCTCATAATCAATGTGTTGGATGCAGGGGAAATGGCCAGGAATAAAGATCTGAGCGACTTTGACAAGGGCATTTTTATGGCAAGGCGACCGGGTTAGAGTATCTTGGAAACGGCAAGGCTTGTGTGTTGGTCCCGGTCAGCAGTGGTGAGAATTTACCAGCAGTGATCCGAGGAGGGACAAACCACAAACCGCCGACAGGATACTCTAGGCAATGTTCTACTTGAAAACCCTGGGTCCGGCCATTCATGTGAACGTAAATTTGAAACGTGCCAAACATTGTTGCACATTGTCAATGACAATGGTGTTCCCTGGTGGAAGTGGCCTCTTTCAGCAGGATAATGCGTCCTGCCACACTGCACACATTGTTCAGCAATGGTTTGAGGAACATGATGGAGTGTTCAAGGTGTTGCTCTGGCCTCCAAATTTCTGGCCTCCAAAATTCCTAATATCTCAATCCATTTCATCATCTGTGGGATGTGCAGGACCAACAAGTTCGATCCACGGCGGCTCCACTTCGCAACCTACAGGACTTGAATAGGACAGATACCACAGCACACCTTCAGGGGTCTAGTGTAGGGCTGAACCAGAATATTCAAATATTCGTTCGGTAGGTTGGTATTTGATATTCAATTTTGGGATTCGAATATTCTTTTTTTCCCTGTTTTTTTTCTCTTGCACACCTGGCATCCCCCTTCTAAACGGTTCTCATTCGCACTTGAACATTTACACTATAAAATCTGGCTAAATTATTATTATTATTTTTTTTTTTACAATTATCTTATATATACTAGCCGTTTTTAAATAGGATGGACAGTTGAGAAACCCAACCTCGTTATACTTAATAAATATATTTGCTTTTTCTTAGGCTAAGCGTTCCCTGCAAGGCTGCAACTGAGTACTCTCTGTCTAGAGTACACAACTGAGTTGTGCTTGCATTGCATGGAAAATAGAATAATAGAATCAAAATGTATTAGCCTCTTTACGTTAGGGACATTTTCCTTCATCGTCACATTACAGTGCTTGTGCACTGTGAGGTTGTGAATGAATGACATGCACCTTTTATACTTTCGGTTTAGAATTAGCGCCAATTCAGGGGCGGGTTGCTTGCATGGTGGGTATTGCCTATTATTCTTAATGAAAAACACAACAACAAAACAGTACAATGACTTAAATAGGTGCTTTTACATTTCACTTTGAAACCAAATCTTCCGCGATCATCTTGTCATTCAGCTTCTCACTCTCGTGACAATTATTTTTACTAATAAAATATCAAAACGACAGTGGGAAAGTGATGTAACCGGTGTTAAGCCTGAAGACAAAATATAGGAGCTTGTTACTGGGACCGAACAGACCTGTGTGTTTTGTATCACTAGTGCAGTGTCTGTTCTCGGAGCATATAAGCCCTGCCCGCGTGAGGCACGCCGCTTCTCGAGATTCCTGCCTTTATCAGAGAGAAGAATGTTTCACCCCTTCCCTCCGAAGCTTCGAATATTCGGTGTTGATTACTACCAAAGCTTCAAAGCTCAAAAAATGGTATTCGGACCAGTTCTAGTCTAGTGGAGTCCATGCCTCGGTGGTTCGGCACTGTTTTGGCAGCACGTGGAAGACCAACAGCATATTAGGCAAGTGGGTCATAATGAATTGGCTCATCGCTGTACATTTAAATGAAAAGTTTAATTAATATGTTTTAATGCGCACACACAAAATATAACCCTTTTGCCAGATGTGATACATCAATATTTAATATTTTGATGTCATCTCTTCTCAGTTCTCAGTTATTTTCAGTCTGCACAGCACACTAATACACACACATAAAAATGTTCAAATGATATTAAAGCGGTCAAAACTCAAAAAAAAAAAAAAAAACTGTGTGGCCTTCTGATTGTTTATGATGGAGGATGTCAACGTAAAAGTGTTTCGGACTCGATGAATGACAGGGGAGGTTTAGGACCGTGAGAGAAGTGTAACGAGTGTGTTGTTTGTTTGACATGGTAGGTGGTGATGGTGAATACCCGATGTTTATTTTGAGGGGGCTGGGAATGGGGTGTGTGTGTTTATGTGCGAGAGAGTTTGTTTATCATGGGGCTGGGGAACGAACGAGAGTGTGTGTTAAGAATTTGAGGTGAGTCGTAAGACGTGTGACTGGAAATAGAAGATGTGTGTGTGTGTGTGTGTGTTTGCCCTAAGGTAAAGTGAAACAGACAAGCCCTGACAGAGCACAGGATCCACAGATGTCTAACTGACAGATCTGTGAGCAGTGTGTAACTGAGCCTTTACTCTAGATGAGACGCTGATGGCAGTGATTTAGCACAGAGCACATTCTGTAACAGTTACTGGCCAGCAGCAATATAACACCAATCATAGGAAACACATGACTCTTTAGCATCATTAAGTCCTATATTAAAGGGTTTGTTCACCAAAAAAAGCCAATTCTATCATCATTTATTCACTCTCATGTCTTTCCAAACTATTATATCTGTTTCCAAACTAAAACACCCTGCTTTAAATGAGTTTCACTAACCTTAAGTATAACTCAAACTAGCTTTATTTCATAAAGCTTCAATTTGCAATTAAAACCTGGATTTGAGTGTTTTATAGTGATACTTGTGCACTACATTTCGAGCCATACAATAGTTTTGTGTGAGGAACAGGACTTTCTTTCGTGAAACACTAAATCAGGAGTTTTTAAGCTTTATTTTTTTTTTATATTTTCCATAAAATATTCTAATACTTGTCTTTAGTAGTATTTTATTAATTCACTTTAATTACTACAGTGACAAACATCAACAATGAACTTTAAAAAGTATAAATTGTTCTATGCATACACTACATTGCCAAATGTTTTGGGACGTCTGCCTTTACATGCACATGAACTGTAATGACATCCCATTCTTAATCCGTAGGGTTTAATATGGAGTTGGCCTGCCCTTTGCAGCTATAACAGCTTCAACTCTTCTGGGAAGGCTTTCCACAAGGTTTAGGAGTGTGTTAATGGGAATTTTTGATCATTCTTCTAGAAGCACATTTGTGAGGTCAGGCACTGATGTTGGACGAGAAGGCCTGGCTCGGGGTCTCCGCTCTAATTCATCCCAAAGGTGTTCTATCAGGTTGAGGTCAGGACTCTGTGCGGCCAGACAAGTTCCCCCACACCAAAATCGCTCATCCATGTCTTTATGGACCTTGCTTTGTGCACTGGTGAGCAGTTGGGCCACCCCCAAACTGTTCCCACAAAGTTGGAACCATGAATGTGTCCAAAATGTCCTTTCACTGGAACTAAGTAAGGGACCAACAAGCCCAACCCCTGATTAACAACCCCACACCATACTCCCCCCTCCACCAAACTTTACACTTGGCACAATGCAGTCAGGCAAGTACTGCACTTGGTGATGTAAGGCTTGGATGCAGCTGCTCGGCCATGGAAACCCATTCCATGAAGCTCTACGCACTGTTCTTGAGCTAACCTGAAGGCCACACAACATTTGGAGGTCTGTAGCTATTGACTCTGCAGAAAGTTGGCGACTTCTGCGCACTGTGCGCCTCAGCATGCGCTGACCCCACACATGCTGAGGTGCTGAGTTGCTTTTTCATTTGTTATAATACCACTAACAGTTGACTGTGGAATATTTAGTAGTGAGGAAATTTCACGAATGGGCTTATTGCACAGGTGACAACCTATCACGGTACCGTGCTTGAATTCACTGAGCTCCTGAGAGCGACCCATTCTTTCACAAATGTTTGTAGAAGCGTCTGCATGCCTAGTTGCTTGATTTTATACACCTTTGGCCATTCAAAAGTGTCGGGATCGATAAGATGTTTTAATATTTTTTAAAGAAGTCTCATGTTATGATCATCAATGCTGCATTTATTTGATCAAGGTAAAACTGTAATATTGTGAAATATTATTATAATTTAAAATAACAGTTTTCTTAAGTCCTTTCTTAAGTACTTAAGTTTCTTAAGTAATCTTAAGGCCTTGGTGATGTTAAATTGCGAAGATCTTGAGTTTTTCTGAAGGGCGTGTCCGTAGCGGCCTGACAAAGTTCGATGTTTCGCCATGAAACAGGAAGTTGTTGTAACTCAGATATACAATGTCCGATCTGCCCCAAACTTCATATGTTTTATTAGAGTCCTGCCCTGAAGACATCTACATGCCAATATTCGGTTATAGTCATAGCGCCACCTTCTGGCAGCTGGAAGTGTGGCACATTGAAGTAACTTTGCCATATTTCTCCTTTATTTATCCACTTAAATTCATGTCGCCCACTATTCACTGTTTTCCTGAGGCCACCGGGTGGCGGTGCAGGTGCGAGGGCCCTTTCATCGCTGCTTGCAGCTTTAATTTAATATATTTTCAAATGTAATTTATTCCTGTGATAAAGCTGAATTGTCAGCATCATTACTCCAGTCTTCAGTGTCACATGATCCTTCAGAAATCATTCTAATACGCCGATTTGGTGCCCAAGAAACATTTCTTTTTATAATCAATGTTGCAAAAAAAAAATGTGTTCAACGGAAGAAAGTAAGTGATCCAGGTTTGTCACAAGCATGTGAACTAATCGTTAAAGATCAGTGTGAATGCATATGTCAAACTGACAAGTTTTGTATTTCTTATTAGCAGAGCTGCTATGAAAACAATCCTCCACTGCTCATATGCATGCTCAACAACAACAAGCACACCAAACCAAACCCCTCCACCAACACCAGCATCCACCCGTCCCCCCACAGGCCCGGGGGTCCATAATTAACAAGCATTCTTTCAAGGACTCCTGTTATTCAACTCAGTGAAGCAGGCCTTTGTTCCACGCGCACACACACACACACACACACAGACACACACTAACAAACACACATACACTCTCCCACACTTCTCCACATCTGTTTTTATTTCTTTGTCTGTGAACCTCCACCGACACACACACACACATGCACATGCAAACACGCAATCTCTCGTCTCCTCTCTCTCCTCACGATGGTCCCGGCAGGCAAAATGTCACGAAACCCGACGCCCCCCACCCACCGCGCCTCCCTGCTTCGCTCCTCCCTTCTGCTGTTCCCTCGTTCCTGCAGTTGCTGAATGTCAGGTATAAGGTGTCAGGATGGTGTGCGCACAGGATGCATCGGGGCATGTGAGCGCGGCTGCTGCTGCCGGCTCCCAGAGTTGACATAGTAAACCAATCCGGGCGAGCCGCTGCGCCGAGGGGCCTGGGGGACTAACAGGGGAAGTGGCTGCCACACACACACATACAAACACACACAAATGCAGCGCCGGTGGGAGGGAGAGTGCTGGCCGAGCGGCGCTCACACGGAGATTGTGTTACAGCCGAATTAGATCAGAGCTGTGGGAACCAGCACCTCGTCAGGCACACACACGTACACTCACACACGTGTGCACACATGGCCGAGCGCTCACATACGCAGTTGTGCTATGTACACAAACACGCTCTGACGGATTGTCGCACGCACTCGTATTAACGTGCACGGCTGTAGACATAAACACACCTGTATGGCACGCATCTACCAACTGCAGACACATTTATTATAATGCATATGTGTGCTTATGTTATCAAAACATGTGCATACAGTTGGTCGCACCAGTAATTCCTAGTTTCTTAAAGGTCCTCACAAATACTCTTGAAAAATGTTAAATTTAAATTGTACATTGTAAAATTTTCAAGTATATATATATATATATATATATATATATATATATATATATATATATATATATATATATATATATATAATAAAATATGAACAAATATTGAAAAAATATATATATATAATGAGATATATATATATATATATATAAAACATTCTACATATACATATTATATATATAAAACAATAAAATAATTATGAATAAATAAATCACACACACACACACACACACACACACACACATATATATATATATATATTTATATATATAACTTATTATTTAATTAGATTACATTCTACATATATAATAAATAATACTAAACACATTATATATTAATATACATATATATATATATATATATATTTTTTATTATTTATATTATTTAATATATTATATTACATTATACATATTACATATAATACATTTATAATAATAATGAATATAATATATAATTATATAAAAACAATAAAATATTTATAAATAAAATGTAAAGAATATAATGTAAATTGTACATTGTATGTATAATTATATTAAAATATGAAAAAAAAAAAAATATATATATATATATATATATATATATATATATATAATTATTATGCATTATTTAATTAGATTACATTCTACATATATAATAAATAATAATAAATACATATATATATATATATATATATATATATATATATATATAAAATAAAATAATTATATTACATTATACATATTACATATAATAAATACATAATAATAATAAATATAATAAAATATAAATAATTATATATATATTAACATAAAACAACATAAAAAACAAATACATATACAGTATATATGTGTGTGTAGTTATTTATTTTTATTTATAATTATTTCATTGTTTTTTATTATTACAATTACAAATAGTAAAAAAAAACAATATTAAAATAAAATAAGTTTATATTAAAAACATTGCATCTTGCTTTCTTAAGACTCGTCTATATTCATGAGATTAATAGCAATTCTTTTTTCTTTGACAGCTATAGTTTAATGTTTCTCTTTAGGTTTACACATACAGTACACTATAGTGGGTAGAAAAAAAAACTGTCAACTTTATTACTCCCAACAATACTGTACAAACTCACACACATATATTGTCATATTCAGGGGTCCAATTTGGCATCAAACAGTCTTATAGCACTGCGGGCTCTGGACTGATTTGTGTTTATATATGTGTTTATGTGATCAATGCAGGCACAAGAGCCATCTGAAGTGTGTGTGAGCTGTCAGGCATCACTCCTGTGCTTGACTTAATGTTGAGTAGGGAAAACAGGGCTGGAATAAAGGGGTGTGGGGGGGGAGGCGGTGTGGACTGAGCGAACTTGACAACTTTATTTCCTCCTTTTTCACATGCTAATGCCCCCAGTGTGCCAGGGCAGGGGAGCGACTGGCTCTTCAAAACTGACCCCCATGGTTCACAATACTGAACATCCTTCCAGCGTGTGAACTGAAGCGGCTTTTGTGACACAGGCCAAAAAATGCCTCCCAAACGACTCTATAACGGACAGATCTCTCACATCTATTCTCACAAAAGCAGCACAGTCCATGGAAAAGAAATGAAACTACAGCTTTCTTGGTTCCCCATGAGTCACAAATTAAATTGATCAAATAAGACACGGTCATAGTGATATGGAAGCTTATTTCTGTCACATTAAAACAAATTGCTTTGGTAAATCATAATAAGGACAAAAAAAATTATAAGTATGACATAAATAGTAAAAATGATGACATATTTAATCATAACTATAGGACAAAATGTCATAATTAAGAAATCAAATTTTAAATTATGGCATAAAATTACTTTTTTTACAGTAATTATAAGGTTTCATCTCTTTTTTTAAACTTTTTTAAACAATTTTTTTTGTAATTTAAACTTTTCTATCATAATTTATCTTTTTATGTCAAAATTTAAATTTCATATTTATGATCCAAGTTGCTTATTACTGTTTAAACTGCAGTTTAATTATATGTCTAAAAATGATACAGTGAGGAAAATAAGTATTTGAACACCCTGCTATTTTGCAAGTTCTCCCACTTGGAAATCATGGAGGGGTCTGAAATTGTCATCGTAGGTGCATGTCCACTGTGAGAGACATAATCTAACAAAAAAAAACAATCCAGAAATCACAATATATGATTTTTTAACTATTTATTTGTATGATACAGCTGCAAATAAGTATTTGAACACCTGTCTATCAGCTAGAATTCTGACCCTTAAAGACCTGTTAGTCTGCCTTTAAAATGTCCACCTCCACTTATTATCCTAAATTAGATGCACCTGTTTGAGGTCGTTAGCTGCATAAAGACACCTGTCCACCCCATACAATCAGTAAGAATCCAACTACTAACATGGCCAAGACCAAAGAGCTGTCCAAAGACACTAGAGACAAAATTGTACACCTCCACAAGGCTGGAAAGGGCTACGGGGAAATTTCCAAGCAGCTTGGTGAAGAAAGGTCCACTGTTGGAGCAATCATTAGAAAATGGAAGAAGCTAAACATGACTGTCAATCTCCCTCGGACTGGGGCTCCATGCAAGATCTCACCTCGTGGGGTCTCAATGATCCTAAGAAAGATGAGAAATCAGCCCAGAATTACACGGGAGGAGCTGGTCAATGACCTGAAAAGAGCTGGGACCACCGTTTCCAAGGTTACTGTTGGTAATACACTAAGTCGTCATGGTTTGAAATCATGCATGGCACGGAAGGTTCCCCTGCTTAAACCAGCACATGTCAAGGCCCGTCTTAAGTTTGCCAATGACCATTTGGATGATCCAGAGGAGTCATGGGAGAAAGTCATGTGGTCAGATGAGACCAAAACAGAACTTTTTGGTCATAATTCCACTAAACGTGTTTGGAGAAAGAAGAATGATGATTACCATCCCAAGAACACCATCCCTACTGTGAAGCATGGGTGTGGTAGCATTATGCTTTGGGGGTGTTTTTCTGCACATGGGACAGGGCGACTGCACTGTATTAAGGAGAGGATGACCGGAGCCATGTATTGCAAGATTTTGGGGAACAACCTCGTTCCCTCAGTTAGAACATTGAAGATGGATCAAGGCTGGGTCTTCCAACATGACAATGACCCGAAGCACACAGCCAGGATAACCAAGGAGTGGCTCTGTAAGAAGCATATCAAGGTTCTGGCGTGGCCTAGCCAGTCTCAAGACCTAAACACAATAGAGAATCTTTGGAGGGAGCTCAAACTCCATGTTTCTCAGCGACAGGCCAGAAACCTGATTGATCTAGAGAAGATCTGTGTGGAGGAGTGGGCCAAAATCCCTCCTGCAGTGTGTGCAAACCTGGTGAAAAACTACAGGAAACGTTTGACCTCTGTAATTGCAAACAAAGGCTATTGTACCAAATATTAACATTGATTTTCTCAGGTGTTCAAATACTTATTTGCAGCTGTATCATACAAATGAATAGTTAAAAAATCATACATTGTGATTTCTGGATTTTTTTTTTTAGATTATGTCTCTCACAGTGGACATGCACCTACGATGACAATTTCAGACCCCTCCATGATTTCTAAGTGGGAAAACTTGCAAAATAGCAGGGTGTTCAAATACTTATTTTCCTCACTGTATATATGGGGGGAGTCACAGAAAAATATGTTTGGAAATGTATAACATTCAAACAATCTATATTTTGATGTAACTATTACATTGATTGCATAAATCCAAACAATATGATTGATGCAGTGATTTATTTCCATTCTGGCCCTTAAAAATGTCTTTAATTGGTGTAAGCTAATATAATCAAGTTGATTTAGTCATATTTAATTATGTTAAAATTATATGATATTAACTTTATATAAACTATATGTAATATATTTTCAACTGAAGAAAATGTTATTGTTAACCTAAAAAATCTAAATTAACTGATTTTCTTCAAATCAAAATATTATTTAACATCACTAAATCAACCTAAATACATTACATGATTACACCAACAAAACTAAATGTAATGGTAAGATAAGCTAACATTTTTAGTCTAGGTTACCTGATGAATCAGACAGGTAATTCTAATCAAGAGTAATTTACGTGACACTATTGAAAGCAGTGAACCTCCAAAACTCTAGGTGTTAAAGACTACGAGATGAAGGAGAATTCATATTTTTATTTTTTACATAAAGGTATTTAGTGTATAACCCCCGAAGTCACAAAAACCCCAGCACCCATGAGCATAAGCGTTCCAGCTGAGATTGTTCTTCAAGTTAACACCTGCGATCCATCCCACCTGCCTCGTACGGCATGGGAGGTCCAGGGCAATAATCTCCTCACCTACCTTCAAACTGCCTCAATCTCAGCCCCGTCCTTTATCTGACCTCATCAGCTCTTGTGAAACTATGCCGTCACAGAGGACACAACCACATGCAACAGGAGACACAAAAGAGAGGGAAACCAACCGCAAGCATTCACTCCTGGCCTCAATAAACGCCCGCCACAGGCCACCGTCAACAGCTATGACCGCACCATTACCTGCTGCTCTTTAATTTGCCCGACCACACTTTAGAATGAAATACGACAGCAGACAATAACACTAGGACATAGAGAGAGAGAACGCAACCGGTACGCTGCTCAGTGGATCCGGTTTCAGGCACTGATGGGCCAAGCCAGAGGGTCGGAGCATGGGAACAGGCAAAAAGAAGGTCCTGTGTCAATAAGGGACAGTGGTCGGGCACAATGGGGCCAGCTTCACACAACAGCACTGACAGACACCCACACAAAAGCAGCCATCCATTCTCACACAGCCAGCAGAATGAGCCAGTGTGTGGCTGCCCAGGGGCATGTTTGAACAGCACACACACACACACACACACACACACACACTCGCACTCACACCATGCATAAACAAACACACACACACACTCATATACACAAACATTCACTCAGATGAATGAACTTGGCCAAACAAACACACTTACACATATATTCAAAAACTATTGGATTTTAGGCTGCAAAACCTATTTTTTCATCTAAGTTACCTATTTACCTTTCAAATGAATAAAATATGAATATAAATAATATATTCTAAAACTGAATATACTAAATGTATAACATTGAACACAACGGGGGAAAACAGGTAAAATCAAACTGCGTCAGGGAATCATCAATTGGTTGTTACCATAGACTTTAAAAAGGTTGTTATAGAAAACATAAGCAATTAACATTTTCAAAACTATAAAACTCACCTGTGTGATTGATTTAACACCTCGTAGCAGGTCAAATATGAAAATATGAGCTTCAGTTTGAAGGTTGACCTTGATATTTTATGATTTTTATAAATGTTGAAGAAAACTGTTGACAAGAGAATAGCCTTTTTCGTCAGGACATAGCACTAGGCTACTATTGCTTCACAATACATATTTATGCTATAAATATATATCTAGTTCAATATATATTTTGATCTATATGAATCACTGAGGACAGATGGTTTATTAGGTACTGGGTGATACTGTAAGAATTTTTATAAAGAGAAAAATCAACAACACGGACTTCCTTGTGGATAGACGTTGGCGAGAATGTAACGTTAATTGTCTGCCATCTTGTGGAAAGAAGCGGGACTTCATAAAACTTCAAACTGTCGATATAGGCCTATCGTTATATCAGTTATTATTGTGCACCGCTTATGTGAAATAAAGCCTGTGAAATAACACCAAACAGTTATGACAACATGTACATATAGCTACAGCTGCCAACATTCAAATAAACCATAATAAAATACATTGAGGTTACTGGGCTAGACTTTAGAGAATCTCAATCAACTGTTTTGTGAGTTTTTAGCAAAGAACAAACGCTAAATGTGAAACAACTGACACATTACTACCCTCCTTCAACACGACCATATAATATGTACACTTAACTGTAATTGTTAACCTATATAGACCTTATTCAGAGCAGCGCCATGACAGGTATGAAAGCGAGGGAGGCATAGACTTACCGTGTTTCAATGGCATCCGCTGTAAAAAGCCGTATAAGCTCCTAGAGCTAGCTTTTTTTGTCCACTGACATTTCTTGGAAACATATTTTTTGCAGTCTTTCGTCAGCAGAACAATTTAAAAACATGAAATAACAGTACAACCCACCGAAGAGCCCGTTAAAAATCAAAGATGGCGCTATTTTTGATACGAAATTGTATCAAAATATTACTTGGATATCCTAATTAAGTAAATAAGTAGCAAGTTAGAAAGTAACTAAATAAATAAGGCGTAAAATCCTGAAAAATGTATTTAAATTTAAATGAGAAAATAAATAAATAAGTACGATGTCGGTGAATGGCCACTAGACGGCAGTGCAGTGCGATACATAAGTGAGAAATCACGAGGCTCGTCAGTCCTGTTCTATCTTAAACATAGACAGTTAAATGAACATCCTAACAATCCTAAAGAGGAACATCGTGGGCTCTTCATACTACACCTACTATTGGGGGCGTTTTGCTATTACAACATCCTCTCTTTGACTAACATCACAGTCTCAAAGTATTTATAGAGATGAAAAGTAGGCCTATGTCATGTTTGTCCATGTTTGCACAAATTGTTTAATGAGGAAGTAAATATAATATAAACAAATCATTCTGCAATATCTTTCATTACATAATTGAGGAACTTTTTGGCAAAGTTAGGTTCATGTGTGTTTAGAGGAAATTGAGATTAGAGTGACAAGGTTCAGGAAAAACACATATTACATTAAATACAAATAGCCTAATGTAATAGGCATACAACTGTGCTTATGCAAGTATGAGTAATTTTGTTTTTCAAAAGATTTGAACTATAATCTACACCGATCAGGCATAACATTATGACAGGTGAAGTGACTAACACTGATTATTTCTTCATCACGGCACCTGTTAGTGGGAGGGGAGGGGGGGTATATTAGTCAGCAAGTGAACATTTTGTCCCCAAAGTTGATGTGTTTGAAGTAAGAAAAATGGACAAGCGTAAGAATTTGAGTGAGTTTGACAAGGGCCAAATTGTGATGGCTAGACGACTGGGTTAGAGCATCTCCAAAACTGCAGCTCTTGTGAAGGCTGGCTCATGAGGTCCGATCAAACAGACTGTAGCTCAAATTACTCAAGAAGTTAATGCTGGCACAATAGAAAGGTGTCAGAATACACAGTGCATTGCAGGTTTTAGCGTATGGGGCTGCATATGCTGACCCCCTGTCCACTGCCGAAAGCGCCAACAGTGGGCACGTGAGCATCAGAACTGGACCACAGAGCAATGGAAGAAGGTGGCCTGGTCTGATGAATCACGTTTTCTTTTACACCACGTGGATGGCCGAGTGCGTGTGCGTCACTTACCTGGGGAACACATGGCACCAGGATGCACTATGGGAAGAAGGCAAGCCAGCAGAGGCAGTGTGATGCTTTGGGAAACCTTGGGTCCTGCCATCCATGTGGATGCTACTTTGACACGTACCACCTACCTAAGCATTGCTGCAGACCATGTACAACCCTTTCATGGAAACCATATTCCCTGGTGGCTGTGGCCTCTTTCAGCAGGATAATGTGCCTTGCCACAAAGCAAAAATGGTTCAGGAATGGTTTGAGGAGCTCAATGAGTTTGAGGTGTTGTCGACTTGGCCTCCAAATTCCCCAGATCTCAATCCAATCGAGCATCTGTGGGATGTACTGAACAAACAAATCCGATCCATGGAGGACCCACCTCGCAACTTACAGGACTTAAAGGATCTGCTGCTTACATCTTGGTGCCAGATACCACAGCCCACCTGCAGGGGTGTAGTGGAGTCCATGCCTGGACAGTTTTGGCAGCAAAATGGGGATCAGCGCAATATTAGGAAGGTTGTCATAATGTTATGCCTGATCGATGTACAGGTGCTGGTCATATAATTAGAATATCATCAAAAAGTTGATTTATTTCACTAATTCCATTCAAAAAGTGAAACTTGTATATTATATTCATTCATTACACACAGACTGATATATTTCAAATGTTTATTTCTTTTAATTTTGATGATTATAACTGACAACTAAGGAAAATCCCAAATTCAGCATCTCAGAAAATTGGAATATTACTTAAGACCAATACAAAGAAAGGATGTTTAGAAATTTTGGCCAACTGAAAAGTATGAACATGAAAAATATGAGCATGTACAGCACTAAATACTTAGTTGGGGCTCCTTTTGCCTGAATTACTGCAGCAATGTGGCGTGGCATGGAGTCGATCAGTCTGTGGCACTGCTCAGGTGTTATGAGAGCCCAGGTTGCTCTGATAGTGGCCTTCAGCTCTTCTGCATTGTTGGGTCTGGCATATCGCATCTTCCTCTTCACAATACCCTTTAGATTTTCTATGGAGTTAAGGTCAGGCGAGTTTGCTGGCCAATTAAAACAGGGATACCATGGTCCTTAAACCAGGTACTGGTTGCTTTGGCACTGTGTGCAGGTGCCAAGTCCTGTTGGAAAATGAAATCTGCATCTCCATAAAGTTGGTCAGCAGCAGGAAGCATGAAGTGCTCTAAAACTTCCTGGTATACGGCTGCGTTGACCTTGGACCTCAGAAAACACAGTGGACCAACACCAGCAGATGACATGGCACCCCAAACCATCACTGACTGTGGAAACTTTACACTGGACCTCAAGCAATGTGGATTGTGTGCCTCTCCTCTCTTCCTCCAGACTCTGGGACCCTGATTTCCAAAGGAAATGCAAAATTTACTTTCATCAGAGAACATTACTTTGGACCACTCAGCAGCAGTCCAGTCCTTTTTGTTTTTAGCCCAGGCGAGACGCTTCTGACGCTGTCTGTTGTTCAAGAGTGGCTTGACACAAGGAATGCAACAGCTGAAACCCATGTCTTGCATACATCTGTGCGTAGTGGTTCTTGAAGCACTGACTCCAGCTGCAGTCCACTCTTTGTGGATCTCCCCCACATTTTTGAATGGGTTTTGTTTCACAACCCTCTCCAGGGTGTGGTTATCCCTATTGCTTGTACACTTTTTTTCTACCACATCTTTTCCTTCCCTTTGCCTCTCTATTAATATGCTTGGACAGCCTCTTTTGCAATGACCTTTTGTGTCTTGCCCTCCTTGTGCAAGATGTCAGTGGTCGTCTTTTGGACAACTGTCAAGTCAGCAGTCTTCCCCATGATTGTGTAGCCTACAGAACTAGACTGAGACCATTTAAAGGCCTTTGCAGGTGTTTTGAGTTAATTAGCTGATTAGAGTATGGCACCAGGTGTCTTCAATATTGAACCTTTTCACAATATTCAAATTTTCTGAGATACTGAATTTGGGATTTTCCTTAGTTGTCAGTTATAATTATCACAATTAAAAGAAATAAACATTTGAAATATATCAGTCTGTGTGTAATGAATGGATATAATATACAAGTTTCACTTTTTGAATGGAATTAGTGATATAAATCAACTTTTTGATGATATTCTAATTATATGACCAGCACCTGTATATGTAATACCGCTGTACTAAATATTGTGGATTTGAGCTTTCTATTTCAAAATTCTTCAAAAACTTCAGCAGCTCACGTGTTTTCTGTTTATTTAACAAGGCTCAATGGAGTAAAATGTGTTAAATTTGTAGGTCAACGTTGACAGATACATCAAATTACAAGATATGACAGATTACCCTTGAGCACCCGCACGGCTTCCTCTGATTGGTGCAATAAGACAGTACAGCACAGAGAAATATCAAAGTTTTATTTTAAAATTTATAATAGAGGAACAGTAGTACAATTGAAAGAGAAGGAAAAAGTATTCATTTAAATTCTTGAAAAAACATAAAAAGAATAACCTGATTTGATTTGTGTTTGAGGTGAGCCAGTGGCCCCGTTTGCATCACTGTAAGAGAGTTGAAAAATACATCTTTGAAACAGCTTTTATAAAATACAGCTGAAAAAACCTTCATCTGTAGTGTTTTTTTTCTTTTCTTTTTTTGTCTGTTATGTCCATATACAGCATAAAGTCAAAAGGAGTACATTAATGTGAGTTGAACAGTTGAACAAGAAAAAGTATAAACTGACATGATGGTGATCGTGCACGTGAACGTGAAGAGAGAGAAGGTCGGTGAGAACAGTGAAAGCCAGGCTGAGGTTTTAAACCGGTTAACTGCAGCGGTGTAGCCATCGTTTAATTCAACTCATTAAATATCTATATAATATCCCTCCCACAGTGATCTGAAGGTAAGTAATACAAACAGGATCTTCTATACAGCTTTTAAAATACACTTTCATCTCGAGTAAAGGGAAAGATAGACGATTTCTGTATCAGTATAGCACTTCAATATATCCACTGCATTTGAACAGAAAATCCTGCTCCTAGGATTGAACCCACAAACAATATTTCTTAAAAAATATGTGCTTAAAACGAAATTTAAAAAACACAATGAATGAACAAAAACAAAATAACCTCAAAAGGAAGGACAAATAAAACAATATATGCATCTAAGGGTAAAGTGAATGATTGATTTTAGAATAAAAACATTTAAATTTGACAACATACACAAGCAAGGATCTATACTAAATATTTACCTGGATTTCTTATACATTATCTTTAACAATTAAACAACGATTTTGGTAGGACAATAAAAATTAACAGTCTTGATTGCATTTTGGAGTCAATACACATAGCATTAAATAATGAAATGTCAAAAAAAAGAAAGAAAGAAAGAAAGAAAGAAAGAAAGAAAAGTTCCGCACGGAATAAAAACACAACAGTTTCAATTTATTTCCATCCAGACCGGCTTTGGGGAAATAAGAAGTTATCGAACGTAGAACAGTAAGTGCCCGTCTATGCGTTTTCATAGACCTTCTGCTCTACGTCAGCACAAGCAAAGTGTTTTCCACTCAGCAGACACGTGACAGAGTCCAAATAAACAAAACTGAAATGATCGCAAATGTTAAGGGGGACCAAAACCAACGTTTGGGAGTCTATTGCAAACCACCTCTTTCCATCTGCATTCTTCAAAAGAAAAAAACGGTACACAGGTCGTTCAAGTGATTCAAAGTAAGCTCAGTACCACTAACCAACTCAAGAACATCAGGTTGTTCCATCTATACAAGTACTGCCAGTAGTTTTAACAACAACAAATGGTATGCATGTGTGTGTTTGTGTGTGTGTATGTAATAGAAAAGACGTTAAAAACAGAAAAGCATACCTGATAGGCTCCTTAGCACAACAGTGTAAAATACAAAGCTGATTAGTATAACTGAGTTGAGTAGGCTTTACGATTATTAACATCATATACAGCTTGTAGGTCCAGTATTTAAAAATAAGAATACAAATAAAAGCATTACAGCACCAAACGTTTCCATCATTTGGCAAAATTCAAGCTTTAAGTGAATGTCAAAATGCTTTATAAAGTGTTACTGTGATGCTGTGATTCAAATAAAGCTAGCGATAATAATATATTCCCCTTATATTTTATCATTTTCTCTTTTTCGTTTTTTTTGTCTTTCTTATATTTCTCTGCATTATGTTCTCTCAGCATTTTCAGTAGTTTTGTGTCCTGCAAAAGAATCTTGGTGTGCGTTCTGCTTGGCACGATCTAACAGCCCTGTATAACTTAATCATAAATATGGCTGTGGTCAATTAGAGTCACAAAACAGATTTTTGGTTCCAAGATTTGTGCAGGGAAAAGGAAAATATATATATATATTTATATATTTCATAAAAATTTCATGACAACATTAAACTAGAAAGGAAACACGCATACACACACACACAAAAAAAATCTTCCTGTAGGCGGAATTTCTATATGCTCCATTGTCGAGGTCCTCCTCCGAGCAATATACGATCAGGTCTGTCAGGAAGCGCAGTTATGAACTGAAAATAAGCTGACGTACATTTAAAAAAAATGAAGAAAAAAAAATCTAATTCTATAATTTCGTAAGACCATAATATCTTTCTTCATAAATTAAATAATTAATATTTCTTTTAATATGATTGGCCTATTATAACTCAAAAACGCTGTACACCCTCATCCCCTAAAAAAAAAAAAAAAAAAAATACATCACAGAAAAACCTGATTTTTTTTCGTTATATATCATTATACCTCTTTCTCTGACAGGCACGCGGCCCAGACTCTGACACATAGAACAATCTTTAAATATTGGACTCCCTCTCTAACAAAGCTATATATCTCTTTGACATAACTTGACGTGCAACAAAGAGGTTTGATAGCACTTTGGAATTGTTGATTGTTTCCCAGCTATTTTTTCTTTGCATTTTGATTTCTTTCTCTACCAGGTTATGTCTAAATTAGTCTTTCTTGGGAATGGTACCCGCATCACCCTCGCAGTTGGATTGGTCAATCTCATTGGGCTCCCCCTCTTCTGCCTCCATGTCCTCGTCTCCCTCTACGGCCTCATCAAAGTCTTCGTCGCGTGCGAATTCCAGTTCCTGCATGCTCTCCAGACCCTCCTGTGTGCCTTGGTGGGAGTCTGCGCACTCCACGCACACGCCATAGCGGCGAGAACCGTGCCGTATGCCCACGCTGGCCGCCAGCATGAAGATCTTCTTGCATACCATACACTTGTATTTCTTATCCTTTTTGTGCACCTGCAAATTAATGGCATGGATATTAGTCAGTGAAAAAAATATATTTTATTATTGAGTTTTGGGACTGTGAGTGAGATTGGTCTGTGGGTGAATTTCACAAAACCTATTAAGTAAGTAAGTAATTTGTGTCAAAAAC
This sequence comes from Romanogobio albipinnatus, assembly GCA_023566225.1. Taxonomy (NCBI): domain Eukaryota; kingdom Metazoa; phylum Chordata; class Actinopteri; order Cypriniformes; family Gobionidae; genus Romanogobio; species Romanogobio albipinnatus. The sequence continues at coordinate 17,264,533 of CM042261.1, read as the reverse complement.
ATTATTTTTTGGATGGAACATTAACATTATAATTAAACATTTTCAGTCGCCAATTCTCATTACCGTAATGCAGGCATGCAGACGCTTCTACAAACATTTGTGAAAGAATGGGTCGCTCTCAGGAGCTCAGTGAATTCAAGCCTGGTATCGTGATAGGTTGTCACCTGTGCAATAAGCCCATTCGTGAAATTTCCTCACTACTAAATATTCCACGGTCAACTGTTAGTGGTATTATAACAAAGTGGAAGCAATTGGGAAAAACAGCAACTGAGCCATGAAGTGGTAGGCCACGTAAAATCACAGAGCGGGGTCAGCGCATGCTGAGGCACACAGTGCACAGAAGTCGACAACTTTCTGCAGAGTCAATAGCTACAGACCTCCAAACTTCGTGTGGCCTTCAGATTAGCTCAAGAACATAGAGCACTTCATGGAATGGGTTTCCATGGCCGAGCAGCTGCATCCAAGACTTACATCACCAGTGCAATGCAAAGCATCAGATGCAGTGGTGTAAAGCACGCCGCCACTGGACTCTAGAACAGTGGAGTCGTTTCTCTGGAGTGACGAATCACACTCCTCTGTCTGGCAATCTGAATCTGACGGACGAGTCTGGGTTTGGCGGTTGCCAGGAGAACGGTACTTGCCTGACTGCATTGTGCCAAGTGTAAAGTTTGGTGGAGGGGGGATTAGAGTGTGGAGTTGTTTTTCAGGGGTTGGGCTTGGCCCCTTAGTTCCAGTGAAAAGGAACTCTTAATGCTTCAGCACACCAAGGAATCTTGGACAATTTCATGCTCCCAACTGACACCTTTCTATCAGAACCAGCGTTAACTTCTTGAGCAATTTGAGCTACAGTAGCTCATCTATTTGATCTGACCACACGGGCCAGCCTTCGCTCCCCACGTGCATCAATGAGCCTTGACCCTGTCGCCGGTTCACCACTGTTCCTTCCTTGGACCACATTTGATAGATACGGACCATTGCAGACACTGGTCTGCATATATATATATATATATATATATATATATATATCTTAATATTTAACTTTCGAAAAGCT
>CM042261.1:17155982-17258482 GCA_023566225.1 Romanogobio albipinnatus | reverse complement strand
CCTCATGCCAGAGGCCATAACTATATTAGTCTAATGCAATTTTGTACTGATAAACAAGCTGTATGAAAAGCAAGAACTCTTTCCTTCTGGTAACCATTTCTTTCCTCAAAACTAACATGGAGAAACTGCCTAAACAGTCTGATTGTTTATCTGCGAGAGACTACTGTATAGTTGGAATTGCAATCTCTGCTTTTTGCTGCTGAAAACACTCATCCCAACACTCGAGTTCTCTTGGGAGCGCTGCCTCGTGACAATTAGACCAGAGCTGTCTGTACTACATGTGATATTGGAGGGGGGTGTCCAGCTTTGTTTGAGCCAAAATGGGCAAAACAAAAAGGTCGTCAAGCAGGTTGCCAAGGAGGTGATGAGAGCCAGATCACCTGGGAATTCAATCGAGGCTCTAAACACCACCTTGCGGGCTAACGGAGGCCCGGCAGCAGCTGTGCTGTTCATTTGTGTCGGCAGGCTCAAAATTAAAGTTCAATCTGTTACTATGAGCTTGTCGGTACTTAAAATGGTTAACGATTAACCTGGAATCTCAATGGCCATACCTGAGTCATGAGACTGCTCAAGATTGTGCAAATGGCGAGACTCTCCTCGTTGGGAATCTTACAGTATGCAGGATGAGACCTGCTACGCCACAACTGGTAGAGAGATTGGTAGTAAATGGGCTCAAGGTTTTAACCGACCCCACCCTTTATTTGCCAAGACTGACCTCAACCCCTAAAGGAAACATCAACGGGCAAAAAGGCCCAAAATATACTCAATTACGCAAGTACATGAATTCAAACGCTTCTAGCTAGTAACTCCACTGTTGTTTTCAGAAAAGTATCCAAACGCAATTCAAAACATAATGCAAGTACGCAAGTGCATTAGCATTAACTAAATAACAACATTTGTAGAAAACAATACCCCTCTTTGAGTACGGATGTTCATGTTTGCAACATTATGGCGAGGTTTTCCTGTGTTGCCGTACTTCCCAGCCCTACTGTTCACTCTCACTGTAAAACAGGGATAAATCCTTGTTAAATTCACACCACTATACGTGCCTATTTATAAAGATCACTACTTTGCATAAGGCAGCAACTGTAAATGTGTGTCTGTGTGGGTGTGTGAAGGCGATACGATGTGTAAATAAATGGGTGAAGCCCTAACAGTGGATCATCTTACACACTGTGGATTAGCAGGCTGGCGGGCCAAAGCCGTCAGATCCCATTGTAAGTACCTCTGCAGTGGGTCCACTCTGCCTGGGTCAATATTTGGAATGGCAGAGATAGTTGGGCTGCATTAGCAGGATTAGGACGGGACGGTCCCTGGCAGCGCTGCACCTCAGAAGGGAGAATCGGGGGTAGAGCATGTGTATGTGTCACTACCGCAAATCAACAATTAAACTGTCCAGTTTGGAAAGGACTTAAGCATTTATGGTGGCGGATCCTGCTGTGTGATGTGTGAGAGAGAACAGACAGGGCTCATTCAGGCGCAACACGGAAAGTTTTTTTGGGAAAAAGTAAATTGCCTGTCCACACCGAAAGTGAATATGCTACATACATGACACCAGTGTTATTATGGTTAACTAAAAAAAATTTAATCGTTTTTTTTATTTAGATTTTTAAAAACTAATACAAATTTGTAAAACAAATGAAAACTAAAAATGTGTGTGTGTAGGCTATGTATATTTTGTATGTATGTATGTACGTATGTATATATACACATACATTATATATATATATATATATATATATTAGGGCTGGGCAAATGAACGCGTTAAAGGATTAGTTCACTTTTAAATAAACTTTTGCTGATAATTTACTCACCCCATGTCATCCAAATGTCCATGTCTTTTTTTCCTTCAGTTGAAAAGAAATGAAGGTTTTTGATGAAAACATTCCAGGATTTCTCCATATAATGGACTTCAATGGGCTCCAAACGGTTCAAGGTCCAAATGACAGTTTCAGTGCAGCTTCAAAGGGCTTTAAACCATACCAGACGACAAATAAGGGTTCTTATCTAGCGAAACGATCAGTTTCTGTGAGAAACCAAGCAGTATGCTATTATTCTACCTCTTATCAGGCGAACGTGATCATCCGCTAAGTGAGGTCAAATATGAGCGTGGTCATAGATTTATCGATCGTAGATGCCTCATTCTACTGATCCGTGCAGGCGCTAATGAGGCATCTACGTATACATCTATGACCACGCTTGTATTTGACCTCACTTAGCGGAAGGTAAAATAATAACATAAATACTGCTCGGTTTCTCGCAGAAACTGATCGTTTCGCTAGATAAGACCCTTATTTGTCGTCTGGTATGGTTTAAAGCCCTTTGAAGCTGCACTGAAACTGTCGTTTGGACCTTGAACCGTTTGGAGCCCATTGAAGTCCATTATATGGAGAAATATCCTGGAATATTTTCATCAAAAACCTTAATTTCTTTTTGACTGCAAGAAAGAAAGACATTGACATCTTGGATGACATGGGGGTGAGTAAATTATCAGCAAAAGTTTATTTAAAAGTGAACTAATCCTTTAATGCGGGCGATTAATTTTTCCAGCTTAACGCATTAAAAATATTTAACGCAAATAACGCAGCGTCCGTTTTTATATCCATTTTTGCCTAGCATTACATGATCACGCTCCTATTCATGTAAATGCTTCCAAGTGCGACAAGACACGAGAACACGCTGTATGTCAATGTCCTGTCTGTGTGGCTGCGTCTGTCAGCTAATCGAGGGACACTCTGACACACACACACACACTCGACGCATAGACAGACTCGCGTTAAGTCTCCTGCTCACATCGAGACATTCTCGACATTCTCTTTTGCTCTTGAACAAACAATAACAACAACACAGAGAATTTTGAGTATTCTCATATTAGGAGTCTTAAATTAGTTAAATAACGTATTAAATGAACTTAAAGAGTTGTGAGGAAACAAATGAGATGCGCGGGACAGCGCGTGAGATCCGCGTCATGTTTGTCAGCGGCCTTCTTAAAGTGACAGGAGCACTGATGATGCCTGTCATTAATGTTCATCAAAGAACAACGGGAACAGAGAAAATCGTAGCTTTAATGATGATTAATCTATATTTAATTTATTATTTATGCAGTTAAGAAAGGTGTTTGATAACTATTACATTTCTGTACATGTCTAACAGGCCACAGGTGAAAATAACATTTATTATAATGGGTTTATGTAAAGATTGTTTTAAGTTCACTTAAATTAAAAGTTGTTTTTAAAAGCCTAATAAATGTTGAAATTGGGAACTTTCAGTTATACTGTAATGTAACGTCATTAATGTTTCATAGAGACATTAGTATCAGTGATACTGGCCTTCAGTCATAAAAAGATGCCATTAAAACTTGCGATTAATCGCGATTGATTACAGGAAAAAATGTGATTAATTAGGTTTTTTTTTTTATCGATTCCCAGCACTAATAGATATACAGTATATATACACACACACACACACACACACACACACACACACACACACACACACACACACACACACACACACACACACACACACACACACACACACACACACACACACACTTAATTATTTTCTTAACTAATCCTATATTAACATGTTAAATTGACAGGCATTAATCTACATACCCTTCACAAGAAAAGTCCCATGTGTGAAAAAGGAAGCGGGTAGTCAACATGGACGTAAGTACACAGACTAATACGTAAGCATACGTAGGCATGTGTAGGCAAATACACCAACACACACACATGCCTGCCAGGTGTGAGCCTTCATCTCTGCACATTTAAGTGCCCTCAGGAATATGAGCTAAGTGCATTTGAGAGTGTTTAGGAAGCCTGAGGGTAACGTTTCCTCTGCTTTACTTCATTATCCTGCATTAGAGGAGTCGACAACGGCGAGAGAAAGCCTCTTCTCAGAACAGCGTCACTTAAGACATGATACTATACCACACGCTGCTCTGCTTAATGGGGGCAGAGAGTTTGAAGCATGACAGCTCGGCAGACTGGAGATTACACAGGTTTTTGTGGTATGAGGCGGAGGGAGGGTCGACTCCCTTAATAAGGGCAGAAGAAAACGAACTGGCCATTCTAATTAAAAAGGGAAGATGGTCTTGTGGCCCTGAGCTACACAGGGCCTGACGAGGAGCAATCATAATGTGAGACCTTGGCTGGCTGCCTGCCACAGCTGAAGGTTGAAGAATGTGCTTTAGAATTACAAGAGATATTCCTGCTTGAAAAGAAAGTATGTGACAACATACACAGAAGAACCAACAGCTATAGTGAGTGAGCTGTAAATACTGTTAAAGTCAAGATAAAATGACACACGCAACCCATTTTACTGAAACTAGAAAAATGTAGGATGGGAATTGTTTGGATTGTGAAAAGTGTGCATTTCATACCAGAGTTTGAGGTCAAATGAACTACACGCCCCCTTAAACATTGCCGACACCCATTGGTTAAAACTTAAAGGGATAGTTCACCCAAAACTCACCCTTAAGGCCTGTTCACACCGGGACGATTTTCGCGCGCGTTTATCGCCGACGTTTAACGCCTCGTGACTAAACAATGGGCGCCAATGTGAGTGTGCACACCGCCGCGTAAAACGCCAGGCGTAAAAGCGTCATTAAAAAAAAAACGCCTCGGGTTCGTTTTTTTATTTTGACGCGGCGCGTAAAAAACTGTCCGACCAATGAGATCCGCGCTTTTGTTCACGTGCCTGGAGCTGCTGAAGTGACAGTAAAACACGACTTGGTGGCGCTCAAGCACAAAATCGGTCTTGCCGAGCACACACTGATACGACGAAGAAGTAGTAAGTAGACAAAGAAGAAGATGAGCTGCTAATGCTGCCTGCCAGTTAGCAAAAAGTGTGTGAATGGTTTTGCCATAGACATAATATATCTGTGGTTTTGGCAAGCACGTAAATACTGTCTCTCCTCTTCTTCTGTGTGACAAGCGAGTGTCAGAAGCGTAAAGTGCCGCAGCACCACCTTGTGTACCGGGAGCGCATCTACTGAATGTGCACGTTCACTCGGCGCAACGCCAGTGGAAATCGCTTGGGTGTGAACACTCAAGACGCGCCGAAAAACGTCACGAAAAACTCTGGCGATAAGCGCGTGCGATATTCGTCCCGGTGTGTACAGGCCTTTATGTTGTTCCAAACCTGTATGAGTTTATTTCTTCTGTTGAACACAAAAGATATTTTGAAGAATGTTGGTAACCAGACAGTTGACGGTAGCCATTGACTTCAATAGTAGGACAAAAATGACATTATTGGGTGAACGATCCCTTTAAGGAGACCTGATGAGGTCAGTAGAAATTAAGTCATTTCAGAGACAGAGCAAGTTAATACAATTTGATAAATTATGAATAATATAATATAACATAACATAAGGCAGAGTAAACCAAAAAAGGTTGATTCAAGGTCTGTTTATACTACAAGTAATCTACTGCATCAAGCCAAAGTCCCTGAAAATCTGTTCACTTGGTGGCCGTATTTGCAACGCCTCCTGACCTTTCACTCAAGACCAACTCCTATCTACTTGAATGGAAAACTCACATTTAAATAACATTTCAAATCAGCAATAAATGTTTCTAAATTCTTATTATCAAATAGCGTTTAAAAATGTGTACATTTCAGGTTGGTTGGCCAGTCCTAAGCATGAGTTTCAATACTGTTTCTATGGGAACCAGAGCTTCTAACGGCAGAAGCAGTGATGCAACAACTATTGGCGATTGGCTCATATTTAGAAGGCAGGACTTATTCCACTATATTGCTGCGTGTTACACTTTCTTCAATTCATAGCAATACCAGTGCCAACTGTCTTGGTATACAGTCTTTGATCAGGCCCACTACAAAATTGCGTACTGAATACAACTGCTGCTGTTTTTTAATACAGTACACAATATGTTAGACATGTAACCATATTCAAATTTATGTAAATGACCTAAGATCTAATCGCATCCACAGATACAAGCCATTTTACTAATCAACTTGTTTGGAAATTTGTCGAAATAGTTGAATGTAAACCATTTGCATGTTGAAAATGTGCTCAGTATGTACTCTACATATCAAATTCACAAATAGTGCTAGTAGTGTGATAACATGCTATTTGAAACATGGCATGACCTCTTCCTCAAGGCTGTGTATTCATCACTGATTATACCATTACCAAAGGCTTTAAAGAAATGCATACTGGCCTTTGTGTGAGTGTGAGAGAGAGGTGTCAAAAACACTATTGTCATACATGACAATCCTAATGACAGCACTGAAGTGTGCTGATGAGTCTACAGAATAGGGCGGCAACATTATTCAAATAACCAAACTCTCAAGACCTGAAAGCTGCTCAATAGACACTTCAAGCACACAAGGAAATAAAAACCTTTTTCATGTAACCTTTTCTGGGTGTGTTATTTTTAATTTCACATAAATTTGTTGTGACTTGATTTGGACTTGGTTTGAAAAGCCATTGAAGATCCTTTACAGGAGAAAAAGGCATGATGGGTAACGTACCAGCATTCTCTGAGAGGTAAGAGAAGTCCTCTCTGGTGTAGGAGGCAGATGGTTGGATGAACATGCCCTCGTCGAAACCCTCTTCCGGCTCAGGTGGGATGTTGTAGACAAAGCGCTTGGCGGCCTGTTTTTTCCGCTTTCTGCTGCCCGGCACAGGATGCTCCTCCCTCTTGATGGCCACCCCAGTGCCGGGATCTGGACCGTTCCAGATGAACACCTGCCCCGGACCCTGTGGCTCCATCTCTGTGGACTCTGACGAGTTCTCTCCTCCCCAACTGGAGCTTCCCAATGCGCAACCTTCTCCCCCAGACACCTCCACGTCACTGGGTTCCTCCTTCACATGTCCACTGGCCTTGATGGACAGCTTAGACAGGATGCTGGTGGCCCAGAAGTTGCTGGGCTTCTTGTCGGCACCCTGGCAATCTTTCGCCACCGTCCGGCGCTTGTTGTAGTCGACCACCACAGAGTCAGGGGCTTCCTGCTTGATGCTTATGTTGAGGGCGTCTTTGATGAAGGCGCGACAGGACTGGACCACCTCGGTCATCTGGAGGTAACTCGCCACGGACATCACCTCGATGGCATTCTGGCTGGTGAGAAAGAGGTTGCCAGAGTACAGGAAGTCCAGGATGACGGAAAAGCCCTGCACGGCTGCCACATCCAGGTGCGTGATCGTAGTTTGGTCAAAGCTCTCGCTCTTCGTCAGGCAGTAGAGGGTCTTGAAGTAGCGGCTCCCGGCGACCAGGATGTTCTTGTGTGCCTTGAACATCTGGCCGCTCACCATGATGTTGACGTCACAGAGGATGCCGCTCTTGCGTTGCTTGTCTAGCTCCTGCAGAAGCTGGTAGCAGTACGAATTCTCGTTGGGCTTGTTCCTGTAGTCCTCCAACTCTGGACTCTCCGCATCCTCAGGCCTTTGCATCTCCTAGTGGAGTGACAACAAACAAAAATGACAATCAGCATTAGTCTACAGTGTAAACACAAGGTGGAGAGCAGGTGTACAGTGACAACTCCGACAAGAGAACTGGTTTAACAGGCTGGAGAGCTGCAATAATGTGGGAACTATAGCACCGATAAAACCCCCACTCACAGGAAGCACGCTCTATGCCCTTGTTAATGCTCTTTAAGATGAGAAATATTTGGCCATTATCCCATCCCACCATCAATCTCCCATCATCTGCTCTCACAATTAAGAGAGAGAGAGAGAGAGAGAGAGAGAGAGAGAGAAAGAGAGAGAACCGGCTAATAACCTACCAATGGGAGTGAATCCTCACAATATATTTCTGGACTGCAAAGCAGATGTCCTAATCCACGCTGAAATTTATATCACCCTACATTTTTCCCCTCCTACCACACAGCTGGGTTTTTTGCTGGAGTAATTCAGATTAAATCTATTTCTCAGGGCGGAGGCCTTCCAAGCCCCCTCCTCCACACTGCTGGGCTTGTCCTGGTAGAAGGGGTTATTACTGTAGCCTGATCCAGCTACAGCAAGCCCGACCAGTAGTAAGAGAGCAAGAGAGAGAGCGCAACCCCATTTCTCCACACAATGCCAGTCCTTTCCTCCAGGCTCATTGTTCACTACTGCTTAGTGCTACACTGAAGCTTTGTGAAGAAAGCACTTACAATTCCCTAGCAAACTACTCATGAAGGTTGCGCAAGACAACTGGAATTACAAAATCAGAGCTGGAATAAAATTATTTCATTTACTCACTTTCATGTACACCTGTATGATTAATTTGAAAGTCAAAGATAATACTTTGAAAAATGCAGATTAATGTTTCTGGGGAAACTGTGAAAAAGAAACCCAAAGTAGTCCATATTGCTTATGCACTGTATTCCAAGTCTTTTGAAGTCATATTATAGTTGTGCGTGAGGAGCAGACTGACATTTAAAGCTTGAGTGTGTAGTTTCTTTGTGCAAATACCATCTCAGTGACGCTTTCATTATATTTTCTGTTTGTTTGAGAATCCTGAGCAGCAACACAGACTAAACTAATGGTGTGAGTGTGGGATGGTACTATCTGTTTGATCGAACAACAGCAGACATTGACGTGTTTGAGGAGCCTGTTTCTTTAATAAAAGTGACATGGCAAGCCTGAATGAGAACTGTATGCAATTCTTCAAAATCTCCTTTTGGGTTACACTGAAAAATATGGGTTTGGAATGTCATGAGGGTGAGTAAATGGTTTTAATGAGCAAATCATTTTAAAGAAATGCTTTACAGAAAATCCAAAAAATAAAATGTAAAAGTCTAAATGGCAGCACTGTTTAGTTCGGAGGGGTCTGGTGGAGAGCAGGTTTGAAGAATGAGCATGAGGTGGAGGAACAGGGGTGTTAGACAAGAATGAACATCCATTTGTGGTCACAATGTCCCCACTATTGTTCGCCTCTGTCTATCCAGAGAGAGCCTGACTGTGTGCCAAGCCAAGCTATGGTGAGAGAACAGATGAGGTGGCAGTCGAAAGTGGGTGTCAGAACATACTAGTCCAGAATTAACCTCCATTTCTTTCTCTCCCCTCCGTTCTCTCATATACGCTCACACGCAGTTCATCCTTTCTCCAGATGTGCCACGTGTAAACGCACTACAAGAGAACAGATGCTTTCTAAGGATTCCCCCCATTAAAATCAGTCAAAATGAGTCTGTGGTGACGGTTTGAAATTCGACGTGGTCTTTTTCTTAATTGAATGTTTGTTATGTTATTGTCTACACTCTACAGTTTTGCTACTGGGTCATTTGTGTTCCACCTTAAGTACAACATTCATTTTTGCAAACTGTACAATGAAAGGAAAACACATTACTTTTACAATATCTATAAATACCAAAAATGTGATCTCATACAGTTGATGCTAATTGTGATTCTCAGACTATTTTTTTTACACTCACAACTGCCTGGATATTATGAGAAACCCTGAGATGTTTGCTGTTCATGTTCATTTCTTTTTTTTGAAAGAAATTAATACATTTATTCAGCAAGGCAGGGCCGTAACTACCATAGACATTGAAGGGGACAAGTCCCCCCGAATAATTAGAAATGGCCAAATTGCCCCCCCCATAATATTTAATATTCTTGATGCTGCTATGCTGTACTCCATTACACACCGCTCTGTTTGTTACTAGTTACATTTTTAGGTTGGTCTGCCTCAGTGGTCTAACAGCATTCGCCAGAATAAGTGAGATGGCCAATCAAATCAAAGAAGGCGGGGTTTACTGTTAGTGCGAATTCTAATTCGACACTTTAGCCATAAAAGAGTGCGTCATAAGATGAAAGTAGATAAACATTTAATATTTGACCACTGTTTTACAATAAATACTTTTATCAACAGTAACAATAATATCAAGTGATGCAAACTACTTTTTTTTAAAAAAAATTATGAAATTTCATAATTCTAAATTCTAAATCTTTTGAAAATATGACATTATGTAAATCACAAATGAATTTGACGTGACAAGAAACGTTTTGGATTTTTACATATTAGGCAGAAGAAAATAAGAGCTGAATGTGTGCATAGTTAAAAATATATATTATTTGCAAATGGTTTACTTCATAACTACAATAGAACTGGAACTTGTACTGTTCGTATTTCTTTTTATTTATTTACTTAAATCCCTTTTAATCCTTTAATAATTTAATTCCTTAAATTGATCAAAAGTGAGAGAAATAATAATAATAATAATAGCATTTATAATGTTACAAAAGATTTATATTTCAAATAATTGCTGTTCTTATGAACTTTCCTTTCATTAGAGAATCCTGAAAAAAAAAAGTATTATGGTGGCTGCTGAAAATTCACCAAAATACATTATGCAACTATTTAAATAGAAAACTGTTATTTTTTATTGTAATATTGTTTCGCAATCTTCCTGTTTTTTACTGTATTTTTAATCAAATAAACGCAGCCTTGGTGAGCATAAGAGACTTCTTTCAAAAACATTTTTAAAAATCTTACCAAGCCTAAACTTTTGAACAGTGTATATACATCAAAGAAAGAAAAAAAAACATATTCCGATTCAGAATGACACATCAAAAAATAGGAAACGGGTTATTTTCTGCTTAAACATGTCGTATACGAAACTCGCTGTGGTTTCTCTCTCTGGTTACCCACCCCAGACTTTCATTTTGATGCGAAATGGGAACATTATACAACCACCACCAATACCACTGCCGTTCTCCTGTGCTGCAGTTGAACAGACAGCCGTCTAAAGCTCTTCAGGCGATGAGTTGCCAACACCCATTATTCTATTGTACACTTCCAACATTTTCCATTCACCGTAAACCAACAATAGCTCCCCAAAATTTAAACACATAGCCTTCAGCTACAGCGAGCCGTGCCTTTATCACCTAACAGGGCCGCAGTGAGAATACACTACACAAGTGGCACGTTAGGGGGACATTGTGCCTCAGAAAACAGGGACGGCGGTTTTGTTTTCCTTGCACATAGTCTTCCTGAGCCATCCCAGCCCCTGAGGCCAGCGCCTGGTCCCCTCATCCAGATGCATGAACAATACAGCAGTGTGCTTGACCCAAGGTGTGGGAGGGGAATGCCAGGATCTGGGCCTCCCAACAAAGAGCAGGGCTCATCGATACAAAATTCCTGGGAATTCTCCCCCACCAGCACAACCACAAGCACCAACAAAACAACAAGCCTCCCAATACACACATCTCACAGGGGCAGACAGTACAGGGGTGGAGACCCTCGTCTTCATTGGAGCTCTCACTAATAACGGGAAGAGGGGCCAAATACTTTGAGGGCGAAGTCCAGACTGAAGAGTGAGGCAACCCAGATACCCTTCTTTAGGGGTAATTGAATTACGGGAGTTTGATATGGACCAGTGAAGAAATTTAGCCCATTATGACGGACAGACACTGCACTGAAGAACATAATAGATCACAATTATGAAATTGGCTATTGGAGGATGTGGCCTATCAGAACAGCCTTTCTTTACCCAGACAGCAGGCATCCTAATGTTTTGCCCAATTAGTCTCCTTTAAGACAGATACTATTCATCCACGAGATCTCGTGATCTCCATGTACGGTATCATATTCTTCATTTCCAAAGACGTAAATGGCACAAAATCAGAAATCTATATCTTAAATATTAGTATAATGTTTCTTTATCAATCTGTGTAAAAATAACTCTAAGCATTCCTGTGCTAGGCAGATATATTTTTTTGTGATAGAGCAAATCATAATATATCGCCCTATAAACAATGAAAATGCATTTGAACTTTGCAAATATTATTTTTATTTTAAAGTCACCATTTCATCAAAATGAGCAGTTCTTGGTTTTTATTGAATAATGCAATGATTTATGCGTGCGCGCACGTCATTATTATTATTAATGAATGTGCCTTCATAATCTTTCATCAAAATAACTTCCCCTCCCTCTTGCAGCAACATCTCTTCTGTTCTCTGATGACGTGTTTACTGGTGTGAGGGTGGGATCAACCTGTCAATGCAATGGCAAACCACAACGATCCAACGATCCGATCAATTCCCGATGGACAAAATGAAGTCCCGCCCTCCATTCTTTCTTGTTTGTTTCACTCTGATATACGTCACAAACTTCCATTTCATGCAAACTAAACGACTATCCTAACCATAACCTCAAAACACACTTGAGCCATTCCATTACGAATCACGGATATATATATTTTCAATTAAAAATAACGAAACATCCCTGTATATTACTGTAGGTCATTTAACATTTATACCATGAAAATATTAAAATGTTCAGCTACACTTTTTGACCGTTAATGCCTGCCTTCTTTGATTTGATTGACTACGCAATCATTCTGACTTTGACGAGCCATGCTAGACGATCACGGACCAATGCAGCTCAGATGACTGTTAAAGTTATGCTGGAGTTGTAAAATATTTTTGCAGTACAGTAAAAAAAAACCTCTTCCTCTTTTGCTTTTCGGCAGGCTACGCCGATGCCTCTTGCTTGAGTAGCGTACTGAACTAATACAATTCAACACAAGTGTGTCACCAACTTTTTGCATAGTTTAGAGTCGCAAATCATACCAGTGTACAGTACACTGAGGTCAAAACGTGTACAGGTTGCAGGTCTGAACAGAATTTTGAATCAAAATATGTACAAACTAAATATAAAATCGCAGCGGTGTATGTATGTGTTTGTCTATTCCGGTGTAATAAATGTAGCCTAACACATTTACCCCACATATTATGTATACAACAAAAAGAGTATTGTAAAAAGGTTGACTGTCAGAGGTCACTTGAAAGTGAGCAAACAGGAAAGCCTAGCAGGATTCAGATCTGCTGTAGCGTCTTAACCCCTCTGTTGCTATGGAGGCGGCAGTAATCTCTCCTTTCCTGCCTAATTAGTGAGGGGTATAAATTGAGTTAGAGGAACACTTTGTGTCACCCTGATACGACTGACTGGACATTATCATACAACGCAATCCAGAGGGATTCTACAGCAAAACCAGGAACACTGCATCTTCTGAATGGCATAAAAAAATATTGCTCAATAACAATTTATCTTAGAATACATGGTTGAGAATATACACTGCATCTAGATCAAAAACGAGGTATCTATCACTATTACAGTGCATTATGTTTACAAAAGTGTTTCTCAGATGCTGATATGATTTATTCAAGCCTAATCTTATTCTGTCCATTGCAGTGACCTGCATGTCGTTACAGATGACAATAATTCTCTCCAGCCCAATGTAGCAAGTGACACACGCTATCTATGGATCTTGGGGAGTCACCTAACACAATGCCTCTAATTTAGGTGCCCTAAAAGGGGAGGGTGAGATGTGCCAGAGGTCACTTTTTACAGCGAGGGGGTTGGGAAGGGGTGCGGCTCCCCAAAGGTAGCAGGGTCAAGCCCTTGCCATTGTGTGACCTTTGTGGCAATCAGGTTAGTTACCATGACAACCATGGTTGATAATTACAGTGCAACGCAGGAAACAGGGAGAGCCACAATCCTCACTTATGATACTTTTGGTCAATTAAATAATGAATATCTGATAATAAATTCCACAAAATCACCTAAATAGAGAGTACGATCATGTAAAAATATGATTACACACATATTACCGGTGGCCCAGTTTATATAAGGTTTCAAATGACCACACAAATACCGATTTTATGCTTTAAATCACCTAGTCGTGGGTCTTTGAGCTCATCTCACTGACTGACAGCGCTGATCCAGTTAGCTCACACATGCTAACCTGCTACCTCCGACCTGAGTCTATAGCTAACAGACCTTTAGCTCGCTAAACAGCTTGAAAAACAGCATTCCGGCTACAAAAAGACATGGAAAAACAGCGGCATGTACTAACTAAAGACCGAATAGCACAGCCCAGCTCGGCTTCGTCGCCTATCCGAGTGTTCTTGTCCCCATTATATCGCAGTGTAAACGTACCTGTTTGGTCGGGTCATTCCTGCCGTGCTCCGAGGACAGGTGATGTCTCAGCAGCAAGGCCCGCTTGTAATTCCGACTGCCTTTTACCAGCTCGTCGCTGTTGTTGGTGGGGATGTTATGGCACCAGGAGCAAGACATCAGTCCTGTTTCCTGGCTGAATTTGAGCCAGGGAAACTCCTGCAGCCAAGAGTCTTGGAAGAGCGAGTGTTTCTGCAACAGCAGCGTATGAGGTCTCATCTCCAGCTGCGGCTTTCTAGCGGCCGCTTCCTCCGCTTCTCCCGTGCTACCGTCCTCCCGGTTCACGCCGTTGCCGGTCGCCCACTTACAACTCTCGGTTTTCACCATTACGCGGTTTAAATCGCCTCTGTCATGATGTTTCCCCGATGTCCAATTGCCCCCTTCCGGGTCCTCGTCCTCCTCCGGCTCCGTGCTGTCGCTGACGGACCCCCCGCCCTCGACTTTCCCCAGCGATGTTCCTTTCGCCCCCAAATCCCTATCGTCCTCTTGATCCGGCCTGTTCCCGTTCAAATGTCGTTCTTGACAGGCCGGGGCCTCACAGCTGTTGCCGTTGCTACCTCCTCCGACGGCACTGGCACCGGTGACGGCTAATCCACCTCCTCGGAAAGCCAGCGACCTGCGGCTTCGCTCTCCGGACATTTTCTTGAAATAAATTACAATCTACACTTTCTCAACAAAACAAAAATCCGATCGCAGCTCTCTTAAATTAAGTATTCCGCATGAAATGAGCCGTTTTTCTGCGCTCCGGCCTCCTGGTGAGAGTATGTAGGTTATGCGGAAATAAATAGGGGTTTTAAAGGCATAATGAATTTCAGGGTTCTGTCTGCGTCCGCGCAGGCCCCGCAGAGGTCGAATGGCAACGACTTCCCCCACAATGCATCTCGGTCAGAGGGAGGAGGAGGGGGGGCGCGTGTTAAAGGAAGATGGGGGTGACGACGAACAGCCAGGGGTCTTTTGTGTCGATGACTGCACCCATTTTCCGCATGCTTTTTCATCTATAGAGCTACACGTCTCGAACCAATAAGTCCTTGTATCCCTTTCACGCCCTCCTCCCCTGTGCTTGACATTAAAGACGTCGCACCGTGTTTGTCGCGCGAGTCGTGGTGATCGGGACAGGTGGGCTGGTAGTAGTTAAAACGAGCGCGTGCATAGGTGTATTTTCCAGGTGGTGACGGAGTTTTTTTCGTTATCAATATAAACTTTATATAATATTTTTTATGAATTCCGTGAAATCTAGAAACTTTAACAACGCCGTTTTGTATACATTATCTTAGTGAGCTTGAATTAAAGGCAAAATATTTTAATTGAATTAGGCTACTTTGTTTATCGAATTTAATTTGTCTCTACACACGCGCACATATAAATTTGTTTTAATATAGCTACAATGTAAAAAAGTAAATAGAAAACTTTGTGTTAAGTTTAATTACTGCTGCCTAAATTAATTGCTGCATTAAGTAAAATTTACCTTTTTAAACAGATTAAATCAACGTGAACCAAGGTATATACAGTGAAGTTCATTGCACTTTTTCAGTCCCTTTGAATTGTATAGCCTACTGATGAAGGAAATCGAGTTGAAATCCATATTAGTTATTTATAGTATATAGGTTATTATTTTGACAAGTTAAATGGAACTGTAAACATTTTTACAGTTTAAAATCAATATTTAGGTTTACATTAGTCATATTTTATTATAGTCGCTATATGATATGTGGGTTAAAGAAACATCCAAAAACAATCAAACAAACAATATTATATGGATTGTATAAAATATAGCCTACTGTAGGATTATGCTATTAAATCATGTCACCCAGTGGGTGGCGTAATTTTCAACAGCACCAACATGATTGACGATTTAAAGCCAGCAATAATCGTCTAGTTCTTCTGACATGGCTTTATCTCCTCTGCTGATCATTTTCCCCATCATGGCGAAATTAGAAAGCTAAAATGTGTCTTATTCACTATTTTAAATAAATCAAATTAATATTAGTTCTGGCCTGGTGAGAAAAAAAAATGGTTTCCTCGTTAATCAGAAACTGGTCTTTTCTTTTCTTAAAGAGAAAAGGTCAACATTAAAAAAAGAGGTAAAACATGCAATAGCAATTGACATGTCTATTTTATTTTACTCTGCACATTTGTTTATTTACAATTATTTGTAATACAATCTAGTTATTACTATTATACGTAAATCACATTTCTTAGTATCTATGTCAACACAGACCAATATTTATTTTATAACCTGCTCAGAGGGAATATAGTGGATTGCCACAAATGGCAAATATAAAATGGTTATTTCACATATATGTTTCTTTTAGTTAAGTTAATTAACATAATAACATAAATAATTTTGAATAAATGAACGCATTTTTAGTCTTTAGTGGGCGCGCCAGGTGGGACCTCGTGCCCGTCTCTGTCTGTTTACATCTCTACGTGCTGTGCGTCCTGACGTCACGTACGACCCCACCCCACCTCGCGCAGCAGCAGCCTAGTTGCAGTGGCAGCTTTGAGCTCAAATTTGCAAGATTGAAGTGGGAAAGAGGGACCGCAAGAATCAGAATAACTCGCAACATAAAGAATCCGCAAAGACAACATGGAGGAAGCCGATCAAGGTAACTGAAATCTTCTGAGAACGTGACATGTCATGTCGGCACAGATTAGAAATGCACAAAACTCAACTTTCAGAAGTTAGCTAGCTTGTTTGTTAGCACAGCCAACAGCTGGTAATGGAATTGTGGTTGTTTGATTTTGATGAATATTGGTAATGTGACAGTCAATCAAGATCGCTATTTACCGGGATTTTACTCGGGTTAGAGTAGTTTTGCACATCATAAATAGTTTGTTATCTAATAATGTTTATGAAAATTGTTAACTTATTATGGAACTACCAGAACCATAGTCTCCCACTATCCAACTTCAAAACCTTATTTTTTTTAAAATACATAATGATGTTTGTGACTATTTATTTAACTTGCGTGGGCTTAACTTACTTGCAGCATCGTTGAACCATATGTTAGCTTTAAACACCTGCTGTAAATGATGAAACTTCTCTTTTCATCTCTCTATTATTTCCAACTTCTATCGTGCCAATTTCATTTATTGAGTTTGTATTTTAATGTATTGCAGATAAACCATCTTTCTATTTTAATTCATAACATTGTGACTTGGGAAGTATAAAATAAAGCATAGACTATTGATAAGCCTTCTTATCAAGATTAATAAGCTTTCTTCCTGTTCTTTATCATCTCATGTTTTTTATTCCCTTTGTGTGGTGTCGTTCGTATGCATCATTATAATGATCATTATAATGTAAGGTTTATGGCAATGTGGTCTGTTTCTTCTGATATGATCTGGCCAACTTGGGTTCCTGTTCGGCCACTTCATTATTACATAAATGGTCTGCTAAGACGGCAGAGTTTTTCTGGAGTGTGCTATTTTTCCAGCTCAAAGCGTTCTCGAATTGTGTTTCAGATGCCTTGTGTTGAGGTTATCATCTGGCTGGAAACGCAGTGGCCTACATTCTATTGATTTAGACTAGTCTAGTCTAGTCTTTGGTATTTAGTGTGTTACTAGACTAGAGGCTGGAATGCCCTATGTTTTGATGTCATATTTTACTGAAAAAATGTAAAACAAATATAGTCTATATATGCAAATACATTATTATAGTATATTATGTTTAAACACTATCCATTATTGGGGAAAGTCTGTTTTCCAAATTTTACTATGATCATGTTTTTGATCAGTAAAATAAAAAAAAGTCAAATAAAACTCTGTAAATATATAATATGGCCATCTAATCTCCATACCGCTTTTCTTCTGTAGGGTCGTGGGGATGCTTGAGCCTTTCCCAGCTTCTCGGGCCATTTATAATGCTATATAATACAAAAAAACAAAAAACTGATTTAAGATATTGCCCTTGTTTAAATACAGGGAGTGCAGAATTATTAGGCAAATGAGTATTTTGACCACATCATCCTCATTATGCATGTTGTCTTACTCCAAGCTGTATAGGCTGGAAAGCCTACTACCAATTAAGCATATTAGGTGATGTGCATCTCTGTAATGAGAAGGGGTGTGGTCTAATGACATCAACACCCTATATCAGGTGTGCATAATTATTAGGCAACTTCCTTTCCTTTGGCAAAATGGGTCAAAAGAAGGACTTGACAGGCTCAGAAAAGTCAAAAATAGTGAGATATATTGCAGAGGGATGCAGCAGTCTTAAAATAGCCAAGCTTCTGAAGCGTGATCATCGAACAATCAAGCGTTTCATTCAAAATAGTCAACAGGGTCGCAAGAAGCGTGTGGAAAAACCAAGGCGCAAAATAACTGCCCGTGAACTGAGAAAAGTCAAGCGTGCAGCTGCCAAGATGCCACTTGCCACCAGTTTGGCCATATTTCAGAGCTGCAACATCACTGGAGTGCCCAAAAGCACAAGGTGTGCAATACTCAGAGACATGGCCAAGGTAAGAAAGGCAGAAAGTCGACCACCACTGAACAAGACACACAAGCTGAAACGTCAAGACTGGGCCAAGAAATATCTCAAGACTGATTTTTCTAAGGTTTTATGGACTGATGAAATGAGAGTGAGTCTTGATGGGCCAGATGGATGGGCCCGTGGCTGGATTGGTAAAGGGCAGAGAGCTCCAGTCAGACTCAGACGCCAGCAAGGTGGAGGTGGAGTACTGGTTTGGGCTGGTATCATCAAAGATGAGCTTGTGGGGCCTTTTCGGGTTGAGGATGGAGTCAAGCTCAACTCCCAGTCCTACTGCCAGTTTCTGGAAGACACCTTCTTCAAGCAGTGGTACAGGAAGAAGTCTGCATCCTTCAAGAAAAACATGATTTTCATGCAGGACAATGCTCCATCACACACGTCCAAGTACTCCACAGCGTGGCTGGCAAGAAAGGGTATAAAAGAAGAAAATCTAATGATATGGCCTCCTTGTTCACCTGATCTGAACCCCATTGAGAACCTGTGGTCCATCATCAAATGTGCGATTTACAAGGAGGGAAAACAGTACACCTCTCTGAACAGTGTCTGGGAGGCTGTGGTTGCTGCTGCACGCAATGTTGATGGTGAACAGATCAAAACACTGACAGAATCCATGGATGGCAGGCTTTTGAGTGTCCTTGCAAAGAAAGGTGGCTATATTGGTCACTGATTTGTTTTTGTTTCGTTTTTGAATGTCAGAAATTTATATTTGTGAATGTTGAGATGGTATATTGGTTTCACTGGTAAAAATAAATAATTGAAATGGGTATAAATTGCCTGGCAGATACAGTCATTTATGTTTACGTCTTGGAAAAAATATAATTGACGTCACTATAGGTCACATCGTGCTTGTTTTCATAGTCCTTTCTGACCTCCTGACCATCCTGTCTTCATCCCGGTCACCTCGTCTCCGCCCAGCTCGTTGGATCTGAGCAACCTGTTCTCTCTCATCCCTCCTGGTCTGCTGTGAGCTGGTGAGCAGCCTCCCCGGGAGGCAGAGCCTTCCTGTCTGAATCTTTTGTCCCCCTCCCCTCATCTCTCTCACGCAGGGCAGCCATCTGCTCATCTTTTTTTCCTGCGTGCCCATGTCTTTTGGCAGCTGGTGCCCATGGGCCGTTGTGCAATGTGACAAGCAAAGTGCAGGACAAAATCCTGAGGTGTTTGTTTACCCTAGGTATACTGACCTTATGAGAGTACTCTAAAAACCAGTTATGCCCCCATCTTATGAATCAAGTGCCAATAACTCAGTTAGTGAATGTGGCTATGATTTGTAGAGTGATTTAGCTCTGTTGCATTAGTGAGTGAGTCTTCAATGGAAGACCTTTCACCCAAGAGAAAAGCGATGGGCACACCTGTGGATTAGGACATCTGACCTAACACTGTCAAAATCAGCATATGTTTTTAATTCATAATTTGCCTCTCCAATCACCAGTTGTTGGTAGATCTGCACACTGTTCTCCTTTTGCTGTCATGGCAACATAGGAAAATAAAAAAGACGAAAGATTAACATAACTACAGGGAGGAATGAGGAAAGATTTGCAATCAAATCTTCTATAGCCAGTGAGTGAGTGTTGCATTTGTTCTGTTATGAATGTGGTCATTGCACATTTTGCATGAATCCGTTCGGTGGACTGTTCAGCAACTCAAGGTTGAAAGTTTATATGACTGCCAAAAGCTAGAAGGGAATTCTTTTGATCTCATTGGTGGAAATTTCCACTCCTGGTGTTTGTTGGTGTGCTGCAGTGTTTAACTCCGTCTAGTCTGCGTGTTTTAACAGTTACGCAGTTACTTCTCCGTCTTTTTGATGTCAGCTCACTGAAAACATCAGAATTCAAAGCAGAATGTCAGATTTGTGATGGCTTGAGTCTGGTCATTTCAAGAGTCTGGTCAAGTTGAAGTAGCACAGGAAGCTTTTTTCCAATTTAATTTGAAAGATGTTTCAGATATTGCTTCAAATACTCTCATTGTTCAAGGCTTATAGCTACATATCTGTCATTCTTTCTCTGTGCGTGCACACATGCATTACACTACTGTTCAAAGTAAGATTTTTTTTTTAGTGGTGGGCCGTTATCGGCGTTAACGCGAGACTCTTATCGGGCGATTAAAAAAAAATATCGTCGTTAATCTATTCTCAAAGTTGGGTTGGGAGCTGGGTCTATACTACGCAAGCTATGATGACTTTCACCTTGATATTTTAGCGCGGATGTACACCTAGCCGAATTGCACTGTATGGGGCAAGAGAACGAGTCTTCGAACCTGTGTGTATGCCTACTAGTGTTGTCAAAAATATCCATATTTCGCTATGTATCGATACTTAAATATCTGAAACGATACAATACTCATTTTCTACAGTATCGATATCAGCTGCGCTCTCCTCTCCGACCGACAGCGAGTGACACGTACCCGCCTCCTCTCATTCAGTCCGTTTAATCCTCTGAACATTGCGAACGCGTGTTCTGCTGGATTTAGCGTGTTAGTATTGGTGTGACCGGTTTAAATTTTGCGCGGGGTTGCACATAACGTTAATTCTACTAATTCCTGCAGATTTTGCGCTCACATCTGAAACACACACACACATACCGTAATAAAGCCGCCTCTGACATACAAGTGCAAAAATGAGCTCCTTTTTCCAGCTTATTAATGGTCAAATACACTCAAACATGTCTCAATGCCCATCTTGGTGAGTTTTAACGTAAACACAGTCGTAACCAGCTCACAGGAACAGTGTTTGGATATGCATGCGTCAGGTCTTAAAGGGACAGAAGTTATTTATTATTAAAACTACAAAAAGACAAACGATCACTTATGAGCACACATATTCTGAATGCCTTCGGCAGAATTCAAATGAGCCATTTTAATCTAGATTAATCTAGAAAATCTTTACTCTTACTGCAGTGTGCAACAAGTGTCATAGCAGCAGCCGAGCGAATGTACAGAGTAATGTCATAACATCATTTTCAACACGCTCAAATGTATCTAAAATGATAAACAGAGCTGCGTTACCTCATACTCATGACCGGAAAAGCAGAAATGGCGCTGGCGACTGTGGCATAATAAAAGTCTGCTGATCGCGAGGTGCGTGTTGGGTTCTTCTTCTTAACAATTGCTTCAGCGGCCTTGCTCATCTCCACAACACTCGGTCCTGCTCTGCTTCATACTACAGTAATGTTAATAATCACATCCATGAACATGATTTCTGCCCGAGTCCTATCCCGATTCTTTTCCACCGGCTGTGAGGTGAAGACCACATGTCCCAAGATTCTGCGCTCAAACATGGCGTCATCAAACTACGACTTTTGTTTTGAATAGGCGACCTCTAGCGGACGGAACAGTTACATAGTGCACCTTTTAATCAAAAGTAACAGCAGAGACTTTTACATTGCTACAAATAAAATGTATGTAAATTATAGGAATTCACAGGTATTATAGGAGTAGTTCACTTCAGAATTAAAATTTCCT
The DNA here is from genome assembly GCA_023566225.1 of Romanogobio albipinnatus. Taxonomy (NCBI): domain Eukaryota; kingdom Metazoa; phylum Chordata; class Actinopteri; order Cypriniformes; family Gobionidae; genus Romanogobio; species Romanogobio albipinnatus. The sequence goes on along the minus strand of CM042261.1, from coordinate 17,236,629 downwards.
GATAATTTACTCACCCCCACATCATCCAAGATCTTCATGTCTTTCTTTCTTCAGTTAAAAATAAATTTAAGGTTTTGAGGAAAAACATTCCAGGAATTATCTCCATATAGTGGACTTCAATGGGGTACAACGGGTTGAAGCTCCAAATTCCAGTTCCAATGCAGCTTCAAAGGGCTCGACAAGATCCCAGCCGAGGAATAAGGGTGTTATCTAATGAAACGATTGGTCATTTTCAAATAAATATAAAAAATGATATACTTTTTAACCACAAATGTTTGTCTTGCACTGCTCTGCAATGCGCCACGTATTACATGAACATCTTGAATGATGTGGGGGTCATTCAATTTTAATTCTGACTACTTTAAGCAGCACAACTGTTTTCAACATTGATAATAAGAAATGTTTCTTGAGCACCAAATTGGCATATTAGAATGGTTTCTGAAGTATCATGTGACACTAAAGAGCGATGCTGAAAATTCAGCTTTCCATTAAAGGACTAGTTGACACAAAAAGTTCACATGAAAATGTTCTCAGCATTGAAGGAAGGAATACACTACATGACTTTAAAAAAAAACTTTCTTCTGTCAAACGCACAAAAAACTTAAAGGTCCTGTTCTTCGTGTTTTTTTGAAGCTTTGATTGTGTTTACAGTGTGCAATATAACGTGTTCATGTTTCGCGTGTAAAAAAAATCTGTATTTTTCACACAATTTACTTATCTGTATACCGCTGTTTTCACTGTCCTAAAAACGGGCTGATGAGTTCCTTGTTCTATGAAGTCCCTCCTTCAGAAATACGTAACGAGTTCTGATTGTGCCAGCGGTTCCCGTGTTGTTATTTGACCGCAGCTTAGCGCACGTTGTACGGAAAGGTCACGCCTCCTAACGGGAGATGTATGCGCTCAATGATCTCTACAGCGTCCCTGGGAAAGCCAAACAAAGGTGATTTGACTCCGGGATGAAAATAACAGCGTCTCGACGACATGGCGACAAACACACTCAACGCAACAGTTCCTTTTCTCCACGCAGCACTTCCTCTTCTCCATGTGGGACAGCAACAAGACCACGCCCCCTTTTTCGCGTATTCTTGTGGGCGGAGGTTAGTCTGTTCTACTGTTCTACTGACTGACGTAATTAATGTAGGAAGTACCAGGATGTAGTCCAAGCTAGCCGTTCGCTGTAGGCTTTGAAAGGGAACTTCTGTTAAATAAAATATCTCGCTTGGCATTGAACTTTGAGCTTTATAATTTTACAGGTATTATTTATGCTCTAACAGCAACATTACACACTAACTAAAGTTTGAACAATGGGATCAGGAAGAACGGGACCTTTAAGCAAAAATAATGAAAGTTTTTGATTTATTCCTTATGCAAAGCTGTCATTAAAGGGATTGTTGACCTAAAAATGAAAATTATGTCATCATTTATCAATTTCTTCTGCTGAACACAAAATAAGATATTTTGAAGAATATGGGTAACCAAACCATTGTCTTCCATAGTATGGGAAAAAATACTATGAAAGTCAGTGGGGTCCATCAACTGTTTGGTTACAAACCTTTTTTCAAAATATCTTCTTTTATGTTCAGCAGAGGAAGAAAAAATGCATACAGGGTGAGTAAATGATGACAGAGTTTTAATTTTCAGGTCTACTATCCCTTTAAATATGTTTATTGTAAGTGTATGATACTTGGCCTAAATTGTGCCTTTTTGAAGCTTAACAGCCCCTTGCCATGTTTACTGTATGAAGAACAACAGAAAGAACATCCTCCTTTTGTGTTTCACTTAATAAATTCAGTCAAATCATGACATAATATAGATTTAGTGTCTGTGGGCCTGAATATTGGCTCTTTCTCCTTTTAAGACCGCCGAACCAATATGATATTTACATTAATAGTAATGTAAATTGTTGTGGTTGTAATATTGCCAAAAAACTCACTAATCATTCAATTCTTTAGTGCAATAACACACATTTATCAAGAACTTCCTGAAGCGTCTGCCTGTGTGAATGTCTCAGTTTCCTTTTATCACATTTCACTCATAGTGTGATTGTAGCAGTAGAACCGCTTTCTCGCCGTTTCCAAAATATGGTTTAGATCATTAAATCAGCAGGATCTTTTTTTCATGTCATAAAACTGAATAACCGTTTTCCCCTTATTTCAAATGTGTAATTTGTCTTATTTATTGTATTTTTCATATGACTGAGAGTTTTGGCCTAATAAAGGTGTGGACTAACATTACACTGAGGGGAGAAACTTGAGGCCTCGCTGTGACCCTCCAACTCTCTGAACTGATCCTCTTTCTCTCATGTGAACACGCAGACAATTTTGAACAGCCAACCTTAAGATTGTGTCATTTCAGTAGCGTCGGACTCGGTAGAAAATAATGCCCCTCACATACCATGTCAGTAACGTGTTTGGCTAAAATCTCCTCCATTTTCCAATTAGTCATGCTTTTGCCAATTCTTACACCCTTTCAAGAAATAAAGTAACCCTTTTCCACTCTATAAGCTGCTGAACCTTCTCCATTTCCCGCCTATTATTCTCCTATGTCTGTCCAGGCTGCTAGAGTCGCACTCTGTCCCATGATTCTCGTTTGCCCCAATCACGGGACGCAATGCGCTTGGAATAACCCAGTAATTGATTAGAAGCTGTGGTTTATTAGGTGCTTCAAATGTGCTCTTTGTTTCTTTACTGGGGTGTTTATGTTTTCGAGCTCTCTAAGTTTAAATGCAAGTCATACGAGATCCAGTTCTGAAGGGTTCCTGATGTTGACGAGGCACAAGCCCATTAAAAGGCTTGTCCAACTCTATATGAGGTTGTGTGATTCCATCCATACCCATCCTATTATTGGCATTGTGATGATCACAGCCACACCATGTGGGGTCATGGGAATGTTACTGGGCCAGAGGTGGAAGTTACCATGTATTTGTGTTGTTTTAGTCATAAAAAAAGTGTGATTATTGCTTCCTCTTTTAAAAAATACTTCTCGTCCGTTAAAAAAAAGAAAAGAAAAAAAAGGGGAAGTCAAGCATCTTCCTTCATTGAATTTCTCTGTTCTGTTTCCGTTTTATTTTGTCATAGACAGGCCCTTATAACTGTGGGGGCTTGTCACATGATCTGCAAGTCTCCCACAATGCACCAAGCCCCTGTAAAGCACATGAAAAAAGGCTTTGTCTCAACTTGCCAACATGTGCTGAAGTGTTAATGAAAATTCATTGTGTTAGTTTTGTGTGAAAATGATTTGCCATGCAAAGGATGGTTGCGGATTGCATTCATGTCTCTATTTGAACATCTGCAGGCTTTTGTTGTGCAATTTAGTCTGGATGGAAGCCAATAAGGACTTTAGTGAAAGGCAAATATCCGGGTACTAACCTGCACACAGTAGTGGGGAGGCGTCATGGTTCTGTCGTCCTGGACGTGCGAGGTGAATTTAGTTATGGTTTAATTGACACGCACAGACATACAAGCGCATATGTGTGTTTGTCTCGACTTAGCTCTCGTACGCCCATATGAATATAGCTAAATAGAGTTGCTGTGACTCTCATTATAACCTGATTCTTTGTCTTTGACTATTTTGGCTGATCTCTACTAGAGAGAGCAGACACGTCCCACGTAAGACCATAGTCTGGCAGTTATGTGTAATTCCAGCTCCTCAGGGCCAATGCTGTATAGAGGGTGTGTCATACATAGCATGTGTATATTTTAAAACCAACGGAAATGAAAACTGGACTGGGAACGAGTGTTGTGTTTGTGTTTCCGCACCGCTAGGGGTATCAAATGGAATTCCAAGGATTTTGTTGGCAATTTTATGAATATTGCGACGATTTGAGCATGCTTTTTATTTGACTATTATGTATTGTGATTTTGTCAGAGTTGATTTAATAGCATGCGTCTCTGATTTAAACTTCAGTGGCAAAATCAGCATTAGATATAGTCCCGTCCCAGAGTGGCATTATTGGTTGAGGAGGAGGTGTTGCTACATCAAGCTGTTTAAACCAACAGAGCCATGTAGAAAGTGTTTACACTCTTTGTAGGCATGTGCTGATAGTGAAATTCTGACAATGCAATAAATATTTACCTATTACAACTTATTGTATATATATACTTATATATACAACTTATATATATATATATTAGTATTGGTACACCACTCCAAATCATTGAGTTCAGGTGTTCCAATCACTTCCATGGCCACAGGTGTATAAAATCAAGCACCTAGGCATGCAGACGCTTCTACAAACATTTGTGAAAGAATGGGTCGCTCTCAGGAACTCAGTGAATTCAAGCACGGTACCGGGATAGGTTGCCACCAGTGCAATAAATCCATTCGTGAAATTTCCTCATTACTAAATATTCCACGGTCAACTGTTAGTTGTATTTTTACAAAGTGGAAGCAATTGGGAAAAACAGCAACTCAGCCACGAAGTGGTAGGCCACTTAAAAATCACAGAGCGAGGTCAGCGCATGCTGAGGCGCACAGTGCGCAGAAGTCGACAACTTTCTGCAGAGTCAATAGCTACAGACCTCCAAACTTTGTGTGGCCTTCAGATTAGCTCAAGAACAGTGTGTAGAGAGCTTCATGGAATGGGTTTCCATGGCCGAGCAGCTGCATTGAAGCCTTACATCGGATGCAGTAGTGTAAAGCACGCCGCCACTGGACTCTACAGCAGTGGAGAAGTGTTCTTTGGAGTCTCAACAAATCATGCTTCTCTGTCTGGCAATCTGATGGACAAGTCTGGGTTTGGTGGTTGCCAGCAGAGCGGTACTCGCCTGACTGCATTGTGCCAAGTGTGAAGTTTGGTGTGGGGTTGTTTTTCCAGTGAAAGGAACTCTAAATGCTTCAGCATACAAAGACATTTTGGACAATTTCATGCTGAAAGAATGGTGAAAGAATTATTATTATTATTATTAAGTAAATAAATGTTTTTTTTAACTCGCCATGAAATTAAAATGGACAATTATCTTTTTAATGGAATTTTGCCCTGGTTATTTTAACTTAATTTATTTGACGAATTATATGATGATGTATCTTTTTTTCTTCTTTTTTTTATGTATGTGCCCTTGCAATTCATATGTGCCTAGTGCCCTTTAATCAAAAACATTCATTTCCCTTCCCCCTCGCAATGACATCTCTGATGATGTGTGCACCAGTGCAAGTACGGGACAATAATCTATCCTCTCCAACAGTCTGTCACTCACATGAGATCGCAGCAATTAACAAACGACAATGTTCCAACAATCCTATCAATTCCCGATGGACAAAATCAAGTTCCACCCTACATTTTTTTCTTGTTCGAGAAGCCATTTCACTCTGGTATGTCACAATAAGGAAAACAAGTTCTGGGTAGCAAAGGTCGCAATTACTGCTTCATGACAGATTTATTTAAAAAAATAACAGATGGCCATTAATATTTTTGTGGCTCTGGTAACAAAACTGACCGCTATGTGATTATTAAAAAATATAGATAAAACGGCTGTTATATTCAATATATTTAAAAAAAAATCATGATCTTCCCCAGTTTGATAAGACCTATAAAATCTACATTCCACAATATAATGCAGCATGGGTGGTATATGTTTGCAGTAAAATGGTGCTGAAGACCCACGAGTGTGTGTTGGTCTTTATGGATCAGCACTTCTGAATGTCTTGCGCTTGGCTGAATCCATTTCAGTCTGTAATGGTTTGTGCAGTGTGTATCTGAAGCGATGCGGAGGCCTTTTGTAATGGATTAGCACTGTAATCTGGGCCACCACAGATTACAGCTTCCTTTCGTGGGTTTGCCCAGATGCCATGTGATCAGGGGACAAATGGATCTTCATTTCCCATGGATGATAAGATAGATGGAGGGGGCTGAGCATGAGACAGCTCAGCACAGGAGCAGCTAAAGACGATGGCGATTGCTTTTTTCAGACCTTGAGAATCTGGCATTTTTACTGGATTGTCAACAATCCCTATAAGGACCGTTGAGATTACAGCTGGGAGTGTCGGCTTGGGATGGAAATAGGTCGCTCTGGAGAGGTAACTTATTAACGTGCCGCCGTCGTCGTTTAAGGCTGGACATCATGTGAGCTAGCGCTGCAGGATCTGCAACACACACTTATATTCGCAACCATAGCTAGCACAGGGGACAATCGGCACTTGTGATCCTAACACGCTCAGTCACATGTAATCACTTAGTGTCCAGGGAGCTTCCTGTTCATGGGCAGCATGGAGGAACCTGTCGAGGAGTACAAGTCTCCGTTCAACTTTGAGCAGGGAGTGAACACCAGCTACCTCTACCTGTCACCCAAAGAGAGTTTCACTCCCCCTGGCTCACCCGTACCATCGCTCAGAGGTAACTGTTTGTTCAGGTGCTGAGTGGATGTCAGTGTGTGTTTAGGTGTGGACTGGTGTTTGTCAGTGTAATAGTGAGATACAAGCAGTTGTAGGAAGATAGAGACAAAGAATGTTATGAAAAGTACGGGAGAGCCCTCTTCCTGTCAATTGCTGATGTTTTGGAGAAGCTCAGCCGTCAGAAGCAGATGCTGTTCAGGTGGAACAGCCGTCAGTTTGCAGAATAACTCCCCAAACACCAGATTAGTGCAGTCTGAGGAAATGTGCTATCTCTGCTAGCCATTTTTTATAATACCACTTATGATGGTTGTAATTTGTTTGTTCCTAGTCATATTTTAGTTTTCCATGCCATTTTCCATCTCTTTGGCTGTTAGAATTCATTTTTGTGTGTTTGATATTTGCATTTTGAAATGTCGTTCACATCCCCTGAATCAATCAGGGACCTTATTAAAAATTAAACCAGTTCCTCCTTTCTATCATTGGGGTCCTGTAGGAGGATATGCAGAGCTGTAGGTGCTACACAAATCCAAGAACAGCACAGAATTTGGTTCCTATACATAATAGTCTGTTTTTCTGGTGCTTAAAGGGATAGTTCACCCAAAAATGAAAATTAGCCCATAATTTACTCACCCTCAAGTCATCCTAGGTGTATATGACATTCTTCTTTCAGACGAATACAATCGTTAATCCAAGCATTAGAATTGGATTCATAGTTGCTCTGTTTTTGAAGTCCATAAAAAAATGCATCTGTCTGTCAAATAACATGCTCCACGCGGCTCCGGGGTGTTAATAAAGGCCTTTTGAAGCGAATCGACGTGTTTGCGTAAGAAAAATATCCATATTTAAAACTCTATCAAGTAAACTTTTGGCCGACCGCCTTCCATGGAAAAGTGTTGAATGTTGAAAGTGAAACTCAAGATGCGTACGTGACGTCATGACGAGCGCACCTGGTCGCGTTAGTCTTTAGATCGTCAGGAGAACTTTCAACAGTTTTTCCATATATTGAACAGGGAAGGCGGTCGGCCGAATGTTTACTTTATAGTTTTAAATATGGATATTTTTCTTACACAAACGCATCGATTGCTATTTGATGGGCAGATGCACTTTTTATGGACTTCAAAAACAGAGCAACTATAAATCCAATTCTAACGCTTGGATTAGCCTGGACTTTTATAATATAACTCCTGGGATGACTTGAGGGTGAGTAAATCATGGGCTAATTTTCATTTTTGGGTGAACTATCCCTTTAAGATGAATGGTATCTATCTTGCTTTCTCCTTATTACCTCACCAAGACTGGGTGGGCCAAGTTTCTGATCACTTAATAGGCATCACTGATGCGTAAATGTGGACATTCATGTGCAAATTAGATTTTGCAGGTTAGTTTCAATAAATGTTCTTTTTGCACTGAGGAGGTTTTGAGTTCTGAAAATACAGAATGTTTTCTAGTAATGCACAGATATTTAAAATCTCTATTTTTATCATATTATGACAGATAAATGGCCGATATTAAAATTATATTCTGTTTTGTCTAAATTAATTCCAACACTAAAAACTAAAATAAATGTTTTTAAATGAATTGTAATGCATCACAACATTATAATGTACAGTGTGAACTATAGATATTCATTATGAGATTTGTTAAAGATTATATTTAACAGTTTTTAGTTATTAGTATATTTAACAATTAAATTAAGTGATTGTTCAATGCCGGCAAATTAAATCTAAATCTAAAAATAGAGGAAAATAGCATGCACAATTAAATATACAATAATCTTCCTATAAGGAATAAAATAAATATCTCTAGTGTGGACTGATAACAGATGTTACTACTGTCCCTGCATGTTATCATATTTCATCAAACCCTTTTATTAAAATTAAAATAGCCTTATGCTTGATATGGCCCTTTAAAGAAACAGAACCGCAGTGCAGGGCCCTTTAAACATTGATTGAATTAACAGGACGACAGGACTTGTCTGAACTGAAACATACTCAAATGAAAAACGCTTAACCATTCGGTACAGTAAAACTGTATCTATAAATTATTCTGTGGCCAGCAGTGTTACTATAATGCAGTTTAGATGTTAATCACTAAATGGAAGAGCAGTGAGCTTGGTTAACAAATTACAAGTGTGTTTACACAGGGCCCTCAATCTCATTATACAGAGAGGTCATTGATCAAGCCTGTGAACCATCATGGCACATCAGGGTTGGAAATATTTCTTTTATATGGTGATTCGTGAGATGGCAGCCATTCGTAATCTTGTTATTCTGGAAATCCATGTGTGGAGAAATCGATTCAACTAGACTAGAGGACAGATGTTGAACAAATGTATAAACAGGAATTGTGACAGTAAAGGTGGTGATGAAATCAGGGATGTATGAACAATTCTAAAACGCTTTCATTACAGCTTGTCTTTTTAATGTCATTTTATTTATTATCTAGTTTTTCCCACCACATCAAGGTAATGAGCCAGTTTTTAGGCTAATGTCACATGACTTTACAAAAGTTATTTCTAACATTAAAAAACAGATTCCAAAGCGATAAAAGAACTTCAAGAAAAATTGAGAAAGTTAACTTGAGTGATATGATCTTGCATGAAAAACTGTGCGTGTTTGTGTTTGTGTGTGTGTGTGTGTGTGTGTGTGTGTTTTGCAAAGAATTCCGTTGGAGGAATGAGCCACAAATGTTGTTTGCATTGAACCTGTTTATACTGCAAAACAACTCTATAGATGAACTGTGCTTTTACAATAAAATCTTTCAGGAAGTGCTCATCCCTCTCAAGTTCAGTATGAAGTTCAGGCATAGTCATAATTACTATGCAAGTGATGTCATGCGAGTCCTCTTGTAAACCACTCAACTGTTTAAAATCGACCATTGAACTTGGATGACATGACACTGTCAATATTCCTTTCCCATGATGAATGAAGGATGACACCAGTGTCAGTGCGCTAGTGTGTAACTCAGAGCGTACTATAACAGTCAGCAGATGTAGTTTCAAAAGAAGTTTGTATGCTTTCCCACCCCCATCAAGTTGCAAAAGTCTTGTGAAGAGACGTGAAACATGCCAAACACACCTATATACACAGATGAGGCATAACACAACATGTCGGTCCCCCTTTTGCTGCCAAAACAGCCCTGACCCGTCGCAGCATGGCCTCGACTAGACCCCTGAAGGTGTGCTGTGGTATCTGGCACCAAGATGTTAGCAGCAGATCCTTTAAGTCCTGTAAGTTGAGAGGTGGGGCCTCCATGGATCAGACTTGTTAGTTCAGTACATCCCACAGATGCTCGATTGGATTGAGATCTGGGGAATTTGGAGGCCAAGTCAACACCTCAACTCGTTGAGCTCCACAAACCATTCCTGAACCATTTTTGCTTTGTGGCAGGCCGCATTATCCTGCTGAAAGAAGACACAACCACCAGGGAGTACCGTTTCCATGAAAGGGTGTACATGGTCTGCAACAATGCTTAGGTAGGTACGTGTCAAAGTAACATTCACACGGATGGCAGGACCCAAGGTTTCCCAGCAGAAAATTACCCAAAGCATCACACTGCCTCCGCTAGGTTGCCTTTTTCATGTGTTCCCCAGGTAAGCGATGCACACTCACCCGGCCAGCCACGTGATGTAAAAGAAAACATGATTCATTAGACCAGGCCAATTTCTTCCATTGCTCCTTTGTCCAGTTCTGATGCTAACATGCCCACTGTTGGTGCTTTCGGCCAGGGGTTTTTGGACAGGGGTCAGCATGGGCACCCTGACTGGTCTGCGGCTATGCAGCCCCATACGCAACAAACTGTGATGCACTGTGTATTCTGACACCTTTCTATCAGAACCAGCATTAACTTCTTGAGCAATTTGAGTTACAGTAGCTCGTCTGTTTGATCGGACCACACGGGCCAGCCGTCTCTTCCCATGTGCATCAATGAGCCTTGGCCACCCATTACCCTGTCGCCGGTTCACCACTGTTCCTTCCTTGGACCACTTTTGATAGATACTGCCCACTGCAGACCGGGAACACCCCACAAGAGCTGCAGTTTTTGAGATGCTCTGACCCAGTCATCTAGCCATCACAATTTGGCCCTTGTCAATCTCGCTCAAATCCTTAAAGGTCCCGTTCTTCGCGATCCCACTGTTCAAACTTTAGTTAGTGTGTAATGTTGCTGTTAGAGCATAAATAATACCTGTAAAATTTTAAAGCTCAAAGTTCAATGCCAAGCGAGATATTTTACTTAACAGAAGTTCCCTTTCAAAGCCTACAGCGAATGGCCGGCTTGGACTACATCCTGGTACTTCCTCCTTTAATTACGTCAGTAGAACAGTAGAACAGACTAACCTCCGCCCACAAGAATACACGAAAAAGAGGGCGTGGTCTTGTTGCTGTCCCACGTGGAGAAGAGGACGTGTCGCATGGAGAAAAGGAATTGTTGCCTTTGAGTGTGTCTGTCGCCATGTCGTCGAGACGCTGTTATTTTCATCCCGGAGTCAAATCACCTTTGTTTGGCTTTCCCAGGGACGCTGTAGAGATCATTGAGCGCATACATCTCCCGTTACGAGGCGTGACCTTTCCGTGCAAGTTACGTGCGCTAAGCTGCGGTCAAATCACAACACGGGAACCGCTGGCACAATCAGAACTCGTTACGTATTTCTGAAGGAGGGACTTCATAGAACAAGGAACTCATCAGCCCGTTTTTAGGACAGTGAAAACTGCGGTATACAGATAAGTAAATTGTGTGAAAAATACTGTGGTTTTTTTACACGCGAAACATGAACACATGTTATATTGCACACTGTAAACACAATCAAAGCTTTAAAAAAACACGTAGAACGGGACCTTTAAGCTTGTCCATTTTTCCTGCTTCTAACACATCAACTTTGAGGACAAAATGTCCACTTGCTGCCTAATGTATCCCACCCACTAACAGGTGCCGTGATGAAGAGATAATCAGTGTTATTCACTTCAACGGTCATAAAGTTATGCCTGATCGGTATATATATCACTTAAGATCGAGAGGGAGAGAGAATTTATATAGATTTAAAAAAAAAATTGTTGTCAGACAAGCTCCTCACTTCTGTTCCTAATTACCTTTGTGGTGAGTTAAAATAAAAGGCCAGCCAACCAGTTTTTCCAGAAATACCAAACAAGCTGCTTACAAATGAGTTGCACACCTTCCTCAAGTGACGCAACTTTATTGCAGTGAGTTTCTTCCTCAAAACATTTTTTAAACCTCCCAGCTGTAAGCTGAGACCTGAATCTCAGATTTGACCTTTATTAAAGGTAGGCATACATTTAGGTCCGTCAAATGGACATGAGCTTTGATTTTTAATTTTTCTGTTAATTATTATAATTGTATTTATTTTTTACTTTTAACATAGAAAAGGCTGATTCTGTCCAAACTCTGGCATCGGTGTTTAACAAAGTGAATGGTTTTATCAGGTAATTTTGTTAATCCAATAATCGTGGGAAGCACAAAACCACTGATTTGACTAAATCAAAACATCAGCTGATAACATTACAGTGTACTATACAGTGCAGTGCAGATCTATTCATTCAGGGCTGTCATATTCTCGTCAGTTTGATTGACAATTTTGTCCTTTCTTCCTAGTTATCAGCCTACTGAAGGGTGTCATCCAGGAGTTTAATTATTTATTTAGTATTTCCATTGCATGGCCTGTCAGTGGAGGCATCAAAGTACACCTTCCAGACATGTGTAAGGCCTTGGGTGGGTGTCCATCATGTGACAAGCACCTTTATAAAGTTTTAAAGTTCTTTGGCACATGACTTCTCTCTGCCCTCCTCATCTTCCTTTCCCCTCCTGGTCTTTTGTCTGACTCAACACAATCTCTAAATCAGAACTAGGATTTTTTTTTACCACTCACCACTGAGCTAACAGGACTCAGACAGTTCAACTTGAAGTGAACTAAAACTTACTTGGTGCTAAAATATATATCACGAAGGATCAGTTGATTATTTTTTTATTTTTTTTTTCCTTTCCGGAACAAATTGTTTTACCATAAAGCCAATTTCTGCTTCAGAACACAAAAATACAAAGGTGATTGCCACTCACAGTGTAACTGTATTAATTTAAAAATATCAATTAAAAAAGTAATAAATACAATATGACTATTTATCGTAATTTTAACTAGGGCTGTAGCTATATAATATTTTAGTAATCGAGTATTCTTCCAATTTTCCATCGATTAATCGAGTATTCGGATAAGAAGTACTTTTTCTTTATTAAAGAGCAATTCTAAATATACAAGAGAAAATATTACGGGTATCTTAAAGTGAACAACTAATTTGTTTCCTTTTTAGAAAAATGAAATTGCATACTAGCCTGGATGCCAGACGAACTTAGCCCCGCCCACACATTTTTTTGCACGGGCAGTTCGGTCTGGACTTGATCCATAGAGAAGTAATTATGCCCGAACAGAAACTGTTCGGACCAATGAAATTGTCAGGGCGGGCTTTAGACGATGATGGACAGATGATAAACAGTAACGTAATCATCCACGTCATCAAAGGCGCTTGGGTTGAACTTGTTCTAATCCTAAACGGAGAACTTGTTCGTATATGCATTCACCTTCACTATTTCTCTCAGAAATGATGATCGTGTTGGTAAGTACTCTGTGTATCCTTAAATTCTTTTTTTACAACACTGGCAAAGATCATTTACACTCATCTTCTTCTTCTAACGTGACTTATTCCAGCTTGCGTGCAGACAGGGTTGCCAAGTTTTTACAGGAAAACTCGCCCAATTGCTACTCAAAACTAGGAAAAATGGCATTTGGGGGGTAAAATATGTGTTATTTTGGCTGGACTGCTTGCTAAATTTCGCATTCCTGGGTCTGTATATCACATAATTGGGGTCTCTTCAACCCGCGGACTTGGCAACACAGTGCAGTTGAGTTCTGTTGACATTTGACAACTAACGTTATGCGTCGCTCCGTTGCTCTGATTGGTTGTAGGTCTATCCAATTGAGGTCTTTCCTGGTTCGGTTTAAACACGCCCCATAATCACAGCCCAACGGAGCAGTATCAGACTCATATTCTGACTAGAATTGAGTATGACGACGTCAGGCTAATTGCATACATTAATAACTGTGAAAATTAAACCAATTTAGTGCATTCAATTGCCATATTATATTCAAAATGCAAATATATAAATACAAAATACATTTAAAACTACTATTAACTATTTTATTTACTATTAAACCTACAACCTATAAATCAAAATAATTGTAGTATAAATGCCTAAACATTGCGTTTATGTTGTGCAAATTAACTTTCAAGTTTCAGCTTCAGCTCAGGCATGACATAAGCCTTTACTGTCTTCTGAAGGCTTTGTGGCTTTTGTAAGAAGCAAAAAAATACTTGGAACAAGAACAAGAGTAGAGATGGGCAAACTAGAGATGCGTGGATCAGCTCTAACATCACCGAATTAACTTCTTAAAAACAAACCATCATGATTTAGATCTCCACACCCAATCGTCACATTACAATTATTCACATTCACAGTGTTAAGCGCAATGCTACACTGAAGTAGGTTGCTTTAAAAAAAAAAAACCTTCTTTGGTGAAATTACATCTCTTAAATAACCTAAACCAGGGTCGACAACCTATGCAGCACATGGAGGAGTAACTGCTGGAGCGTGAGGAAACACGAGAGATGTGTTTGTGTTTAATTCAGATTAGGGCTGCACAATATATCGAAATTATTGAAATATTGCACATGCACATATCACAATATGCATATCGCAACGGCACGCAATATCTGAATGATTTTAATAGGCTACTTCAACATTGTGAAAATTGTACTGTTTAGGTTGATGCATATAGCAGAGAATAGACTGGGCACACGACTTGCTTGACGTAAAAAATAGTTATTAAACACAATAACTTGCGAAAAACAACTCCTTGCAGTCTCGCGCTGTCTGACACCCCCCCCCGAAACGTGCGCACAAGCCGTTCTTTTTTTCGTGTCTTGTTACCAGAGATGTATAAAGTACTAGAGACCCAGACTTGAGTAAAAGTACAAGTGCTCTATCAAAAAAGTGACTTGAGTAGAAGTTGAAGTGCTCTTTAAGCACCACACTTAAGTAGAAGTACTAAAGTATTCAACATTTTTTGTACTTAAGTATTGCAAGTAGTTTATTTTAAATTGTACTACTCAAGTACTGAAAGTAAAAGTACAAGTATTGTGTTATGTAGTTATTAAAGAAAGTAGTCAAAAGTTTGAACATCATATTGTTTTTATTATTTTAAATGATTAACCTAAAGGACAATCATAATGTTGTTAGGTAATTTTTCTACACATTGTCATATAAATAACCTGAAAATATTGTAGTTCATTAAGATTAAATCTTACTAACCACTCTTACTTAAAAAAAATGGGGTAAGCACACTTATATTCTCATTTCAAGAGGCGTTCTAAGTAAATTATTTGTTTGTAACACTTTACAATATGGTTTGATTTGTTAACATTACATTAGTTAATGTATTAGACTAATAACTAACATGAACTAACCATGATCAATACATTTGTTACTGTATTTATTCATCTTGGTTAATCTTAGTTAATTCTATTCTACATTACTCACCAAACAAATAAGGTTTTGGCGGCCGCCAAAAACATTTCAATGCAGGAAAACTCCTGCATTAGTTGTCAGTGTCAATCTATACTACCATTAACCTATAAAACATTACTACACTATAAAAACGGCCGTGTGATTAAGCAGCTCCAAAGGAGACATGCTCTACGATTTGTTTTTGGCAACAGTAGGCTATGTCATAAAATAAGAGAAAGTTGACATTAGTGATGATGGGTCAAAAACACCATTTAACACGCTGCGTGACAGCCTTTACGATAGCCAGCTGTGAACACCGCAGCATGTCGCTAGTTAGCAAAAGGGCTTACTTATAGCTCAAGCTGGTGTGATTTGTGATGATATTTGTAACATACCTTGATATGTTTCTTCAAATTTGACGGTGAATTTTTGAAGGCCATTATTATTTCACAACCTTTCGGGCGGCAGAGTAAGCACTTCATTCTATATGAATTATCTTTCACTCCGACATATAAGAACATGGACTCTAAGTAGGGCCAGGGGTGGTCTCCTTCCTCACTCTCACGGCCACGATCACTTGAAGTTGAAGGGGTGGAAGGTGGTGTTTTTGGTTTGTCCATCTTTTAATCTGATCAAAAGGCAGAACGGGAGTATGCACGGTCTTCTTAATCGCTTGATTCGCTCAATGATGTGCCAGTTTCATCAAAATTGCCATCTACCGTTCTGGCAGTGGTAGGCTAATGTGGGTTTGGAATGGAATGATTCGTAACATTTTTATAATTGTAACGAGTAACGATGCAGCACATAAAAAAAATATCGGAGTAAAAGTATTAAACTCATCGAAAATATGTACTGAAGTAAAAGTGGAAGTAGGAGAAAAAAATAATACTCTAGTAAAGTACAGATACCGCCTTTTAGTACTTAAGTACAGTAGTGAAGTAGGTCTACTTCCAGGGTTCCCACGCTTCTTGAATGTACTTGAAAGTTCTTGAATTTCAGACACATGGATTCAAGGCCTGGAAAGTACTTGAAAACAAACATAGGTCCTTGAAAGTGCTTGAATTAAGCATGAACTGCATTTTGTTAGAGTAGCATGGTGCTATTACAAAAATTGGCCTTCATGCGCTGCCAAAGCCAGAACAAAACAGCATTACGGGAGGAAGGAATATATTTTTGCTGTTCCATAAGCACCATCTACTGTTCAGAGCCCTATTCGGATGGTAATTGTTTCTCGTGGGGTCATAAGGTATTTTCATCATTGACAGGGGCTAGTCGGAGATTTTATTGCCGCCCAAATCCAGAAGGTCAGTGTTTTTCTCCCACACCCGCATAAAAATCCCCGGCCGAATTACCTACTGTTTTTAGACAAACACCAAGGACGTGTGGTCATTTAATTGCCGTCCGAATCCACATCTCAGAGTTTTCAAGATGAGATCACTTCAAAATGCACTGTTTATATCCTTTTTGACCCCTGCAGGCCACCGTATGGTTGCGCTTTGCTGTAATTTGGATGCATTTTAAAGATCTAGGCCCGGTTTCACAGACAGGGCTTAGACTAAGCCAGGATTAGGCCTTAGTTCAATTAGGACATTTAAGTAACTTTTATAAACGTCCCCATGAAAAAAACATTACTGGTGTGCATCTTGAGAAAAAACAATGCCACTGACATATTTTAAGATTTGTCAGTGCAAGATTCTTTCAGTTAAAATAGCTCAAACATGCATTTTAGTCTAGGATTAGCTTAAGCATTGTCTGTGAAACCGGGGGCTAGACTTTCATTACTGAAATGCTGGAAAGTATTTACAAGGGCAATATTTCATCACTGCGCAAAAAATAAAAAGAAGAAAAGCATGTAAACATCTGAAATCTTTTCATTTAATTGGAAAATTCATGTATATAATATTATTTCTATATTTTGATGTTTTAATTAAGTAATGATTTATAAAAAAGAAAACTAAAACTAGTGTGAAATAAATGTTAAAAGCAGGAATAAGAGTGCTGCAAACTGCATCTCTCGTTAAAGCTCGCTCGCTCTTGTACACCAGCCTCTTTCCTCATTGGATTTTGTAAAATTGCAAATTTTTCCTCATTGGAAATTGTATTTTAGTTGTCAGTATATGCCTTAGCGTTACTGCATTAATGATAGACACCGGTACAGTAGGTATTTGATATATTGGCAATAACACACCCACCTTTATCGTATTTATTGTGCTTGATTTAAAATAAAAGGTGCTTTAAAAAGTCCTTGAAAGTCCTTGAATCTGGTGTTCATGAAAGAGTGGGAACCCTTACTATACATCTCTGCTTGTTACACACTCGAACTGTCAAATTCACACACACCGAGTTATGTCAAAATGGCTGTCTTGATGAGTATTCATGTAAACACAGTCGGTTATGCTTTAAGTGAACGATATCAGTTGGGGAAAGAAACCAAATGCGTGTCAATAGGATCCGTCCATTAGGTCTCAGCCTAATACAGTAAACCTGCCGCTGTCTGTCAAACAACAAAAGAAAAAGAGAAAATCACTCCGTGCTCTTGGCTGAATAACCTTTGTAGCTTTATTCAAAAATAATTGTCCACCCCTAGTTCAGCCGAGTTTCCACCGCAGGAACTAGGAACTTTGGGGTGGTACTCGGTGTGTTTCGACCGCAGGAACCAGGGTCTAGATGAAGTTCCGGGTAAATATTTCCCCCTCCGAGCGGCCATGCTCCCGAGGTGGTACTTTTTCAAAGTTCGGGAACTTTCAGGGGTGGGACTTGGGTGCTGAACATGCTGATTGGTTGAGCTCACGCAGCATTTTATTTCAACCGGCATTTTTAAAAGTCTTTTGCGAGGATCGTTCAGCGTTCAGTAAATATCAGTCTTGCTCTTTCTGTCCGATGGCGTGCGTTCGTCTCAGCCATTGCATGTCAAAGTCCGTAATAGCTGATGATAACATACTTTGTCATATTTTAAAGGTCCCGTTCTTCGTGTTTTTTGAAGCTTTGATTGTGTTTACAGTGTGCAATATAACGTGTTCATGTTTCGCGTGTAAAAAAACACAGTATTTTTCACACAATTTACTCATCTGTATACCGCTGTTTTCACTGTCCTAAAAACGGCTGAGTTCCTTGTAATATGAAGTCCCTCCTTCAGAAATACGTAACGAGTTCTGATTGTGCCAGCGGTTCCCGTGTTGTGATTTGACCGCAGCTTAGCGCACGTAACTTGCACGGAAAGGTCACGCCTCTTAACGGGAGATGTATGCGCTCAATGATATCTACAGCGTCCCTGGGAAAGCCAAACAAAGGTGATTTAACTCCGGGATGAAAATAACAGCGTCTCGACGACATGGCGACAAACACACTGAAACGCAACACTTCCTTTTCTCCACGTGGGAGAGCAACATGACCACGCCCTCTTTTTCGCGTATTCTTGTGGGCGGAGGTTAGTCTGTTCTACTGACGTAATTAAAGAAGGAAGTACCAGGATGTAGTCCAAGCCGGCCGTTCGCTGTAGGCTTTGAAAGGGAACTTCTGTTAAATAAAATATCTCGCTTGGCATTGAACTTTGAGCTTTATAATTTTACAGGTATTATTTATGCTCTAACAGCAACATTACACACTAACTAAAGTTTGAACAGTGGGATCGCGAAGAACGGGACCTTTAAATCTAGCTTTACGTGCTTTCAGAATAAGCTTTAGTATCAGTGCTCGTCTCTTTTCCGCCGTTTTGTTAATGACCTCTTTAGTAAACCAATATATAACCAGCAAAAGCAGCGCTGCTTGCATCTCCTCCACTTGTTATTGTTGCAGACAGTGTCGCACAAAAATGATTACTGTCTGTCGCTGACTGGGAGGAGCAGTCGCACCGCACGCAGTCCTACATCACCGGACTAATTTGCCTAATCGTCTCGGTACTTTAGACCGCAGTGGAAACGCAGACAGCAGCAGGTCTGGGGGAAAAAAAGCTCCTGTAAAAAAAGTTCCTGGTACAAATTGTTCTGGGTAATTTCGGTGGAAACGGGGCTTTTGTTTACCTGGATGTTCTTGATGTGAAGTTTTAAGTTGATACAACTATATATTACCAAGTCAAGCAAAGAGTTTTTGGTATTTAAATATTGGCATTACATTTTTTGTCTGTTTACATTGATGTTAAAATTATATTGTCAGATTTGTGACATTAATGTTTGCTAAAACACTGCTGGTCACTTTCAGAAGTTGTAGCGATGCTTTCTTTTCCCAGAAAGGATGTGAAACACATAAATGGTATCATTCTCATTTCTTAAATAATTTTTTAATACAATTTAAATTGATTTTACACACTTAAAGCAATATCGTATCGCATATCGCATGATTTAACAAGGATATTGCATATCGCATTTTTCTTCGATATCGCACAGCCCTAATTCAGATGTTCAGAAGTTTGTTGCGCAGATCTAGGCTACATTTTGAGCTATTTATTCATCATAGTAACACAGCTTGTTTTATCAAGTTAGGAGCTATAAATAGCCTGTGATTAAAGTGTGAGATTTAAATTACGCAAAACAATGAAAGCACGAGCGCTGCGCATCGCGCGCACACAACAGTTACAGCTCGCTATTTGTTGCGCTTAGCTTTGAGAAAATTTTAATGGTGTATTTCGGTGATATCAAGTATATTATGTCCCATTAAACATTTCACATACACATCTCAATGACGGTGGTGCATGTGCAAACTCCATTCGTGCTGGTTATGTGTTTTGAGCACGGGTATCTCTTCAGCTGACGCGCAAAGTTCCGTGAACTGCCGCAAATGAAGCTTATAAGCGTTTTCAATGCCCAGCGTCGCATCCTGAAGCTCAACACACAGTTGTCTTAATTTAAAAATACAGAGAATAAATGATCTCACCAGTGCTGATGCCGCTCTGTCTCGCATTGCAGTCTCTGATCTTGAAATGAGCTGAAACCGAAAGTTAAAGAATCACACATTCTTTGCGTTTTACCGTGAAATGAGAGTTCCGCATCATTATTAAAATCAACAGATTTATCTCTCATCACACCGCATATTTTAGAATGTTACTTTTTATTACTTTACCCACCTGACCCGCGGATATAACCGCAATCCGCGCTAGTCCTCACACAATATGTTTCTCCAACATGACTGTGTGTAGTTAAATGCACTACACGTGCCTCGATGCTTTTTTGAGTAACTCGAGTTACTCGAGGAATCGTCTCAGCCCTAATTTTAACTTTATATCTCACAATGTGATTGTAATGTAATTGCGACTTTTTTTCTTGGAATTGTAAATTCACAAAACAGTGTAATTTTATTTCCTGTAATTGCAACGTTTCACATAATTGTAACTTTAAATCTCGTAGTGTGACTTTATTTCTTTTAATGTGAATTTTTATCATTATTGTAACTAAATATCACATTGTGATTTTTCTTGTAATTGTAACTTTTTTTTCTAATGTATATATTGTATATAGTGTGACACATATAAAGTGTCTCACCATTCCATTGCCCTTTGTGGGGTTAAAACCTGCAGCCTTTTCTTAGGCCAACAATTTTATTAGTAGTCTACATCACATTAAAATATTTCATGTTGCATGTCTTTGTTTTTGTAGGGACCCAGGGACCAGACTTCATCCCAGAAGTAGGCGAAGATGCAGTGGATGCTGTACCCTGTTCACCCTGCATGGCCCTATCTGAGAAAGAGCAATCCGATCTCTGCAGTGAACTAGCTAAGGTCAACCTCCCTCAGTCCAGTTATATTTCAGATTCCAATGTCTCTGCTCTGCAGCCATTCGATGGCTGAGATTCTCTCAGGCCAAGTATGGTTGATTCTCAAGGCTACTTAACATATGCTGCTAGCTGGACCAGTCTCTTATGGATAAACTGTATCAGTGATTAGAATTTTCTGAGTCTTACCAGATGAATTCTTCTGTCCTGTTTTCCTACAGGTGGAAGATGAGATCCAGACTCTTTCTCAGGTGCTGGCAGCCAAGGAAAAGCAGGTGGCGGAGATCAAGCGGAAGTTGGGCATCTCTCCACTCAACGAGTTTAAACAGAACCTGAGCAAGGGCTGGCAGGAAGTCACCACCTCCACTGCGTACGTGCCCTCACTCGCATCAGGCATCTGCATGCCGCCCGCCGCCTCTCGTACTGCTGCTGCGGAGCGGCTCCATCTGTCAATGCTTCTGCTGTGCATTCTCACTTGCTATTAGACTGAATTACATTAAAGGAATACAGTTGTGAACATGCTTGACTTTACTAGCTTGCTCCAGCTGTTAGAATTACATGATCTTGTGTTTTACGGTTATGTTGTGCTGTTGGTAACACATCTGCCTCCCATCTGTGCTGTACAGGTATAAGAAGACCTCAGAGACCCTATCCCAAGTGGGTCAGAAGGCGACGACAGCGTTCTCCAGTGTGGGCTCAGCCATTAGCAGAAAGCTGGAGGACGTAAGGTGAGAAGGGAAATTGAAGTCCTTGTCCAAGTTATCATCCTTTGATTGAACTATCCCCTGTACCCTTTTGACCTAGTAACAAATGAATGAATACTCACTAATACCTACTAATAATGTCTGTTCCAAACCACTTTGGTTACGTTCACACAACAACAGATAACGTTATCACTCCAGTTCACAGTTATTTTATGAAAATTAGTGATGGTGAATGTGACTTTAAGGAGTCACATTCACCTTCTTTTTCTCAATCTATTTCCCTATGTGACTTTAAGGAGTCACAAGTGCAATTTGAGAGCAAATTTGGGAGGTTATGTGGTCAGAGAATGAGACCGAAGTCTTGCTGAATGCTTGGTGGAGTTTTTTTGACCAGATGATGAGTTGTTTTGTCATCAATTACTCAACCTTGTGTTGTTACAAACCCATGATACTTACTAACCATTAGAGATTTCTGTCCCTCCATTGAAAGGCCTTGTAACCAAAACCTTGATACTTCTAAAAGTTCATAAGGAGATCGCAAAAGTAATCCTTTTGAAGAGACATGCATAAATTAAAACATAAATTATTTTTTTAAATTAATACTCATACATGCAGCTCATCAAATGGTGAGCTTTTTTCTCTTTAATGACTCAATTGAACATTTTGGTAGGTGCTTTATTTGTCTGTCAGTGTGTTTACAGGCATTATTTGAGACAATTGAGACTTGAATTCAGTTATCTGATCATACAGACAGTATTCAGTCTGCTTCATCTGTGTGAGCGTAGCCATTGTGATCACCACTTATGCATACATGCACCTTAGCATAACATTACTGGACAAAATGGCAAAGGACTGAATTTTGCACCAACACACAGTGGAATTGCCAAAATTGAGGTAGAATAAAACCATTAACCATAGACACCCACATCATACACGGAAGTCAAAGGAATTGACATGCACTCAATTTCACCATCTTACGACACTCTTGCTGCAACGCTGGCAACATTGTTAACTGTTTTCGCTAATGACACCTCTGCCATTTACAGATTACAGTCATTTTCCAATTCTTTTGGGTAAGACTGTTTACAGTGGCTTCAAACAAAAGCTGGTTATTTTGGCTGCTACACTTCTCCGTAGTGTGATGAATGGTTTTATAGTGTGGCATGTACTTAGAGGTAGTGCTAGTCTCCCATTTCTTCCCCTACATGTTTCAACATTGCATGCATACTTTTTCTTCTCAAACCTTTACTTTAAAGGGATAGTTCACCCCAAAAAACTAGAGCTCTCAGCTCTCTATATGAGTGTGCATGCCGAAAGACTTTGGTGCAAATTAAGATATTTTAAATTAAATCTGAGAGATTTCTGTCCCTCTATTGACAGTCCACATAACTGCCATTTTTGACGCTTCAAAATTCTCATAAAGAGATCATAAAACAAATCCATATGTATTGAGCGGATTGGTTCACATTTTCTGAAGAGACACTATCACGTTATGTGAGGATTGAATTTAGGCTTTAATAAACATTCATTAACACACACATAGTTATGGTAAACAGAAGCTTAAGGGGACGTTCACGTCGCATCTTTTGCATGCTTAAATGCATTATTTAATTTTTTTCATAAAGCGATTGTAAAACTACCCCCCCCCCCCCCAAATTATTAAATATTAAAGTAATGAATTTAAGCATGCAAAATATGTGTGAACGACCCCTTAGGCTTCTGTTTACCATAACTGATGTGTGTTAATGAATGTTTATTAAAGCCTAAATTCAATCTGTTCATCACGATCGTGTCTCTTCAGAAAATTTTGACTAATCCGCTCAATACATATGGATTTGTTTTACGATCTCTTTATGAACTTTTTGAAGTGTCAAAGTAGTAGTTGCGTAGACTGTTAATGGAGAGATTAATGAAAAATAGATTAATTTGTTCCGAAGATGAACGTAAGTCTTATGGGTTTGGAACAACATGAGTGTCATTTTTGTGTGAACTATCCCTTTAATGCATAAATGTATCATTGACATTATCATTTACTCTAAACCCGTATTACTGTTTTTTCCCGCTGAACACAAAAGGATACATTTTGAAGAACTACGAACAATGAAAGTCAATGGGTCCAGAACATTTTTCTAAATATCTTCTTTTGTGTTCAGCAGAAGAAAAACAGCCAAGTTTGGAGTAAATCATGGCAATTTTCACTTTTAGGTGAACTATTCCTGTAACTAAAAAAACACCCAAAGTATTATGCTTTTTAAATTGATTTTGTCATCAAAGATTGAATGAATAGAAGTCCATAAGACGATTTTCCATCAGTCTTATGCAAAGACTTGTTTTCAGATTTTCGTCCTGCTTCCTGCCTTTAAAAGCAGCATCATCTCTCATTGTTTCTCAGCATTCTTCATAGTTTGTGCTCGTATCCCACACAAGTATATCGCTCTTCTTGCTGTCGCTCGGCTAAACATATCATCCCCTCTGACAGTGATGCAGACTTGTTTAAACCCTGTTCATACCCTGCTAATTCTCTCACACACCCTGTTCATCCAAACTGGGCGTCCCAGCTGTGGTGTGAATCCGAGTCAATGATAGCAGTAATAAAGTCTTAAACCCCTCATGGATTAAAGCCTTATACTCTTACTCAATTTCACACAGCATGAAGGGCTGAGGCGTTTTTTCATGCTGATTATAAACTCATAGACGTGTGTAGGTGCATGACTTGATTTCCCCTCCTGTAATACGTGTAATACTCACAGCTTTAGCTGACTCCTATTTGCTCTTCTTTGCTGCTGACGGATAGTATACGCTCCATACAGCATTCGGCTAGCATGCCAGTGATGAGGTAAGGAACAGTTCTGACATAATCCTCTGCATTTCACAGGAATTTCTTGATTCTGATTGGTCAGTTGTGGCATTCCGTGGTCAAACATTTTGGTATAATAGACCCTTTTCACATTTCCGGGTTTCTCAGAGCAGAAGTCGTCATAGTTGGGTTAAATATTATAGTTGTGAATTTTTTTGTGTGCCCATTTGCTCACATAGCAAAAGAAAAACGCCACAGTACTGATTTCACAACTTTCAAAAAGAGGGAAAAAATAGAGTGAGATTGATAATGGCTGTGAAAAGAGAGAAATATGTTAATTTTTACCATCACTCCCATGGATGCTATTACTAAACACCCTTACAGCAGCGGTAACTTTTTTTTATTGTAATTTGATTAAAAAGTAATAAAATACAAAGTATTAGTGTTATAAATGTACATATATATAAAATTAAAAAAAATGAAAATACAAAAAACGTTGCAGGATTTACAATATTTTCACAGTCTGAAAAGGGTCTATGATGTTTAATTGTATAATAGAGTGCAACAGTGCCCTCCCACTTTTTCATTGGCGCTGGTTTCGGAATGATTTATTTCCATAAATTTCTCCCATAGAGATTTCAAAAAAGTTAAAGTATTATAACCCACGAATCAAGCTACAAGGTGAATCACAACACTACAAACTTTGATTTGAAGCAGAAAAGTATTTGAAAATTGGACAAAAATACAAAGGTTCAACTTAAGACTGGGTACTTAACGGCTTTAGTGATAGAAATAACTATAATCCCATGAAGAAATTGCAAACAGAATAACTGAATTTAAAACTTAAAAAAAAAATGCTGATATATAAATTTATTGCAAAATATGCATATATATTTTAAGAATTAGAGAGCATACAGCAGTGCTTCATGGGAGTGAGTTAATAGCTATAGCGGATGAAAGACATATTGATTGTGAACTGTGAAGATTCAGTCTGTTTTTTATCATGTCTCTTGCAGGAACACACCCACCTTCAAGTCATTTGAGGATAAAGTGGAAACCTTAAAGGTGAAGCAACACGGATAATATAAACACTGTGTATGCGAGTTGAAAATGGCGAAAATCTCAGTCTCATTTCTGACTTTGCAGACTAAGATGAGCCCGACACCATCGACAGGCGATATCGAAGAGGTTTCAGACTCCACACCTGACGGAGAGCCAGTGGTTAAACAGCCAGAGGGAACGCTTCTACCAGATCAACAACTGCACTGAGGATCCACCCTCAAAACGCTCTTCTCTTTTTACCTCCTGTTCTCCTCCTTCCACTTCACAGCATAGTTAGTGAGCTTTGCTTTGTGGCCAGTTTTGTCGACTGGAGTCTGGTTCATCTCCAGACGGGACGTGGTAGTCCTACACTGTGTCAGAATGTGAGATGTATGTTCAGGCTGTCCTTCAAATGTCCCTTTTGAAGAAAAAAGAATCCTGAAGTCATTATAAAAAGTTCAAATATATAATTTAATTTGAATTTCCTTTGTGTACATTTTCTGTAAGACATCTAACTGCTTAAAATGGCCAGCCAAATTAACCAAATTTCATTGTCTGTGTATATAGTTATTTTTCCATTTCCATTTCGTTTTTTGTTTTTTGTTTTAAACAAATGCCAAAGATGCAGAACATGAGTTCTGTCTCTAAGTGTGTACTTTAAACTTTGTGTAATATTACTTTAATACCAAATATGATCAAACAGTAGTGACGTTACAATATTTCCTTAATCTTTTTCTATTCTTTGGATTCTAGTTTTAGAGAGTTTGTGTCATAAAATTAACTTGTGCTTTGTGACTTTATTTTTCAAGCGTTAGGATAGATGCACCACTGAGATCCCAGTGCCTTTTGTTGCTAAACAATAGGGAGATTTTAAAGGATAGTTCACCCAAAAATGAAAAGTCTGTCATTTACTCACCCCCAAGTTGTTCCAAACCTGTATGAATGTATTTCTCTGCTGAACACAAAAGAAGATATTTTGAAGAATATGGGTAGCCAAACATTGACTATGAAAGTCTATAGGGCCCATTACTAACTGACACTCTTCAATATATCATATTTTGTGTTTCAGCAGAACACTGAAATTGCAGGTTTGGAACAAATTGAGGGTGAGTAAATTTCATTTTTGGGTGAAGCATTCCTTTAATCTCACTTTGATGGTGTTTCTGATGGCTTTGTAATTGGCGACAGGACATATCATGAGAGGGATAGATATCATAGTCTCCTAGACTATATGACACCTCTTCTCTGTTGTTTTAAACTGTCTAACAGCCAAAAAGCAGTGCTAATATAAAATGATTAGCTTTAGATCCAGCGCAACTACATCATATTTCCAAGCACTAATAATAGTAGTTCTTAAACCTCAAAATTAAGTTGATGTTATAGGTTAAATAAAAGTATATTTTGTATTGATTATTGTTTGAGGTTGTAGATATTTAGTTAAATGTATGATATAGTAAAGGGCTGGGGCTTCTACATGTGGTACTTAACTGGTTGTGGCATTCAAAGCAGATGTGTTCTCATACATGAATATTTCATTCTTGGCACTTAATTCGAGTGTACTTTTACATTTTTGCATTTTGCTTTGATATACAGAAAAAAAGCAAATGTTGTATGCTTGCTGCTATGCTGTTGCAAGAAATATATAGGAATATAGATGTTTACAGAGGTTTAAGTTCAATGTGTTTGCTCTATCAGTCTAGATCTGGTAGTGATCTCCTATATAAAAAATACTAATATGAAAACTATGGTCAGCGGTAATCTGTTTAAAACAGTTTTATGTGTGTTTTGTGTTGTGACTTGATAGATGGAGGGTGGAAATCTCCAGTGCGACCAAAAATGTTGTATCCCCCTTCTGCCTCACCGATGTCATACTGTAGCTCAGGTGTTGTACGTTTCTTCCCTCTTTCCTCACATCATCTTTTGAATATGAATGTTGCTTTACACTGAATGTCTCTAATGGACTTTTGTTTTGGGTAGCAGTCGTATTTAAATCTGCTGTTGTTCATTTATGATTAGCACCCTGAATGACTAGAACTACTTTAATATAAACATTTGTTGCTTTGTATGTCCGATGCATAATAAAGCAAATCACACACTGTCTTTGTCCAGTCATTCTTTGAAATGTTGCAGCAAGTCAACGCAGCTGTATTTCTCAGCTGTACTACTGCTACAGAACACTAGATGGCACAACAATGTTTACTTTTTTCAAGGTGACTTCAATATGTCAAGATTCTACTTTCTTTTTTTTTTTAAATGGTTTAAAGGGATAGTTCATCCAAAAATGAAAATTAGCCAATGATTTACTCACCCTCAAACCATCCTAGGTGTATATGACATTCTTCTTTCAGACGAATACAATCGGAGTAATATTAAAAAATCTCCTGGCTCTTCCAAACTTTATAATGGCTTTTTTTGGTTTCCATAAAAGTGCTCGATGAAGCTCCAGGGGGTTAATAAAGGCCTTCTGAAGCGAAGCGTTTGTGTAAGAAAAATATCCATATTTAAAACTTTACAAACTGCAATCTCTAACTTCCGCTAACTGTCATACGTGCGTGTTCACGAGAGACTGGCGTTCCGGCGTATGACGTGGGACGCTCTGATGTGAATATGCTAGTTCTCGTGAGAACCAAGTTTTGTTTTGCTCTATCCTCTGTGCTTCCGCGTTCATCACCGGAACTTACGCTAGGCTAGAACGTGCGTACAACACTTAGTGGAAGTTAGAGATTACAGTTTGTAAAGTTTTAAACATGGATATTTTTCACAAACGCATCGCTTCAGAAGGCCTTTATTAACCTCCTGGAGTCGTGTGGGTTACTTTTCTAATGGATAGATGCACTTTTATGGATTTCAAAACAGAAACAGCCATTCGTTGCCATTATAAATCTTGGAAGAGCCGGGATATTTTTTTTTTAATATAACTCTGATTGTATTCGTCTGACAGAAGAATGTCATGTCCACCTAGGATGACTTGAGGGTGAGTAAATCATGGGCTAATTTACATTTTTGGGTGAACTATCCCTTTAATGTAAATTTTTTTTTACGGCTGTCAATATTTTGTATCAAATTACGCTGTACTGACTAAGTCACATATACACAGTAATTGATAGTTGGCAACTAAATGACAATTTCAGAGTAGACGTTACATTTTTGTCATATCTTTGAATAGACACTGTAAAAAGTGTCTCTAGAAACAGTATGTTTTATTTTCATACTATTTTCAAGCCCATCACTGGCCTACAGTCCACATGAATGTAATTCAGGACGTGTCTTGTAGTCTATAAACACACTAAATCGACATGTTTTGGCATTTTTACAGGATGTTACAATGTTGTTAGGACTAAGAACTATGAGAAATCGCTTACACTTTATTTGAAGGTGTCGTTGTTACAGTGTTATTATATATTTAAGTACTGAGTAATATTGATTAACTACATGTATTTACTATAGGGTTAGGGTTTGGTTGAGGGTTAGTTGCATGTAATTATGCATAATTTACTGTTATTAGGCTACTATGGTAAGTACATGTAACAAGGACACTGTAAAATGTAGTGTTACTGAGAAATCTTTTATGATCTCAAATATTTTCCCAGTCAGTATTTACAAATAGTTAAGCCTACATTTCATACATAATATCCTAAAGGCTATTTTAATTAGTCGTCTACCATGGGGTCTGCAAACACTCCAAAACTTGAAAGCTTTGTGTGCAATTTTTTTTTTTTTTTTTTGAATGACCGAAGGCTGCTAATTAACTCCCAACAGTTCAGTCTGCAACCTATTATAATCAAGCCCAGTTTCTGAAATAAGCACATTAGGCCATGTTATATTTAGATGAATAAATACACACCAGCACACATTGTATAGTAAACAGCTGCCGGGAAAAAGAAAAATCGTTTTTATTTTTTCGTGACCAATAACCAGGAGCTCATATGAACACAGGCACCTTTGAAAGGTCTTCACACCAAAGAAAACAACAACAGCGGCACTGACGAGCACCAGAACATTGTCACCGTAGCACAATTACAATGGCAGTTTCTATTTACACACAGCTCAGAGTAAAAACTAGTACAGCCAGCAAGTGAGATAGATAATAATAATAACAGTCACCAAGTGTTTCTTCCTCGAGAGGAGGGAGATGAAAATCTATACTTTGGGGAAACGAAAAGAAACAGAACGATGCATTTAGATAAACATTGTAAGACATTGTACATATAGCAAGTGCTTTCAGTTAATGTATTGCGATATTTTATCAAGTCCAGATAATGAAATATCCTCAGTTCCATCTGTGGTAATATCCACAGACGAGACTAGTGCGCGTAACTGCGAGCGGTGCAAAAATATTATTTTTTATTAGGCCTACGAGTTATTTGTCAGGTGTTGCTGCGCGAACCTGTGCACTAAAGCATAAAATTGCATAATTGTATCCGAGTGAACACAGACTAGACACTCACAATGACAAAATATAGTGGCATGACGCCTTAAAAATATCCTCTAATTAAGGCCCTCGTTTCTGCTGATACTTGACACCGTTTAGGGCTACATTTTGTTCATTTCATTAGAGTTAATTGTTGCCGGCTAACAGCCTTCAGCAGCATTAAGAAAAGCCTCTGAACCCTGCGCCTCAAATCTTTCCGCACTGCGTTATGATGGGTTAACAGAAGTGTAAAGTTTGATGGAGCCCGTGAAGTCAACACCCCGCTGGGATTACGCACGTGAGCCTGGCGCGAAACATCACTGCGACGCACTCGGCTTGAACTGGCAGGTGAAGTGTTATTAATGTGAGATGAGCAGCTCATTTATCCCATCACTTCAAATACAGGTCAGTGTGTTTCAGGCGACATCTACATCTAAACTGTTTCACGATTCAATAAGCAGAAGGGGTCGTTCACACAAAATGCGGACTTTCGATTGTTTTCCTATTTGCTACACTTACGCCTTTGAGGTTGGACCTCCTTTTTATTTTCGCTGCGCTGCCTCCGACGTTCTTAAACGCAACAACCCGTTTATTGTTTATGGACTTTAAGTGCGGTCACATTTAACTTTGTATGGCGATATTCCTCAGGCAAAAATCCAGGCATGACGTCACTTTGTAGGCCAAAAGCGAAGCGAGTTAGCATTTTAGCACTTCCGGTTCCATCATGCAGAAGTTAAGTTTTTGGTTAAATGGCTGAAATAAGGTTTGTGGTGAACACAAGCCCAAGACACTTTCACGTTTTATTCTACGACATAAAATACACCAGTATTACCCCGCTTGTGATTTTAGGACTACAGAGGTTGTCAGGGAGATTAAACGTTATAACGTTGAACGGATAAACTCAGTCTGCTTTTACAGCGTTGTTATAATTGTGCTCTCTTAAACTATAATAACTCAAACTTAAAACCGAAAGAGTTTTCGGATGTGGTGGTGACATTCAAGTCGAGCAAACCTTTAGCTTTTTACTTCTAGTGACTGCATTTTGGCTTAAAAATACATAAAAGTGGCTTAATAATTCACAAAATTATCTTTATGGACAAAACGTGTGAGTATCATAAACCTTTATTGAACACAGAGCTAGTTTTATTGATCTATTGATCTATTTATCAGATCTATTGTTTTAAGTATATGTATATTGTAAGTATGTGTATATTGTTTAAAGCTGTGAGAACTACACTCACATTGTGTAAATTATTTATTGTTTATTGTAGTGTATACTGTGCTGTGAGTAATTGTGTGCGCATCAGATGTATAATCTGTTGTTGCTTAAATGTTGTACATGTCATGTCATGACTACTATGTTGCTCGGAACTGCACCTAAGAATTTCACCTACTGTTGCACTTGTGCATATGGTAGAGTGACAAATAAAGTGATTTGATTTGATTTGATTTTGATTTGAGTTTTCTGCGATAATCCAAAAGGCTATGGAAAAATCCTGTCGTTTTTTTTCCCCCTTGAGGGAACCAGTGTGATGTAATTACCGATTGGCCTATAAAATGATGTCATACCTGCGGCACTCTATAGGAATTCAAGCAATCTGGAATTTCGTGCGAGACGAACATTTCCCTGCTCGGATTCACGTTTTTTGAACTGTTAAAATTTGATTTTGCAGCGTTTACTAATATAGTACTAATATAGCAATATACAAATGTTTGGAAGTGACCTCTGTGTTAATAGTAGGCCTACGTCATGATCGCAAAATTTCGCCAATAGACTAAATATAAAGATGTGACGGCACCTTATTCACACACAATGCATTTTTGCAGATAAAATGCGAGACGCCGGTCAGTGAAGAAGAAAAAAAAAACGACTTGAGACGGGGTTTTAAAAGTTTAACTTGTTTAATATTGAGCGCCGCATGTTAAAATGCTGCGTCATGCTCTAGACCCGGCAAAAGACATGAGTGCAATGGTCAAACATGTCCGTCTAGCGCGTTTACATTAAAACACTATGAAAAGTAGCGCAGTTGAATGGAAAAATGCGTTCTGTGTGAACCGGCCCTTACTGCGTCTTAATTTTACGCTAAGTTTATGTGACATTCATACAGTTTACCTACTATTAGCTGTGGTATAGCCTATCATGTCAAATTTGAGAGATAGTCTTTGGGTTTCTTGGTTTTGAACCTTAGTAACAATTTCAGCTGTTATCCTCAGTTCGTTAGTGTTACAAAGTTATATGGTACAATCAAGTTGAATTCATTTTTTGAAAACCCACCAATTTCAAAGCTGTCCCTTTTCTTGATAATATTTTTTGATAAGCATATAAATAAACCATCAATTTATTCATAGCTACTGCATCTATAATAGAATCTGTGCCCCATCATTGACTTTATAATTCACATTGGCATAGAGACATTAAGTACCTTCTTAAATGAACAGCTTCAATATACATATAATCAATGTGCAATAATGGATAATACACAGTTATTGAATATAGTCTAGACATTGCTTACTGGTCAAAACAATAATTTTGGTAAATGGCATGGATCACCCAAACACACCTCTTTTCCTTTATGGCTTTACAACTCAACTGCTGCATCTTTCTTTCCTGCTAGCAGTGGCATGCAAAGATGAAGACATCCTGAGTTTTCCCTTTTTCTCTTTACACAGTAGATTTCCATCATGTGCACAGGGCATCAGATGCCCATCCTTAACATCAAACAATACTTGTGAAATCAGGAATGTCAAAAGAACAGACAATGGGACAGAATGTGTGAACTAAAAATATAAAAAGCACAGTTTGGGCTGACAACATTTGTCCTTGAGATGAACTGGTCCTCTGATTTGGATCATTTCTAAGTGCTTATGTAGTATCCATCAGCCGTTTGTTATTATAGTCTCTGCTCCGGCGGTCAGACGCTGGTTATTTTATTGTCAGCATCTGTTTGTTTTTATGGCATCCCCCAATGCACTAGATGTGAGCACATGCTGCTAAGTATAGAACAAGCCACACAAATTTGGCTTTCGCAATGGAATGACTGAAGAATATGGCAGTTTCTATCAGCGCTTCAGCCAATCAGATTTGAGCACTCTCTCTTAAAGGGATAGTTCACCGAAAAATAAATCAATCAATAAAAATTGCCATTTACTCACCCTCAAGTTGTTCCAAATCTGTATGACTTACTTTTTCATGTGGAACACAAAAGGAGATGTTTTGAAGAATGAAGATGTTTTTTCCCCCATGCAAAAAACAACAACATAAAAGTGCCTTAAATGTAGTTGAGGGCTGTATAAGTGTTCTGAAGTCATGAATTTGTTTGGGGAGCAAAAAAAGAAAAATCTTGATTGCACATTCAATTGCATATTTAAACTTGGCCTGTTGCATTTGGTTATGAGATTGAAAATATTCCAAAATATCTCCTTTGCACTTCAGTGAAAAAAGAAAATCATATGGGTTTGGAAAGACATGAGGGTTAACTTAATTCTTTTATTTTATTGGGGGGGGGGGGGGGGGGGTCCTTTTGTGGCAGAACATACCAGGAAAATGTGCTGAAATCGCATGATGAAAATGAATACGTTTTCAGAGGAAGTGTTTTTTGCAAGAAATTCCTATAGTAACAGCAGCCTGCCTGCCCTGTGCCTGCTTTTACAGATAAAACATCACAAACAACACATTCATAAATTCAGATCATATTTTTTTTGTTTGTTTTCTTCGGCATGCACATGCAGTAATAAAAAATACAGTTAGATAAGTAAATACTTGAAAAAGTGTAAAAATCCAGTGCGACAGTCTTTGAGTTCTTGAGGTTAACATGGTTCTTGATTGACAATGGTCAGCAGTGAGATAATCCATTCAGAGCGCTTAGCCTACTTTCCCATGCAGTCCTTTTTGGATGGGTCATTGTTGGTTTTCTTTCTCACAACCCATGGCTTGAGTTAGAAATGTGTTGAATTACGTCTGGCTTTTTCTCTGGGATCCTTTGAAGTAGGGCTGCACGATTGATCGAAATAAACCCTCAAATGGCTTAGTGCAATGATAAAATCACAAAGGCTGCGATTTCAATAAATACATTTGCTGCGTGTTTGATAGGGAGGCGTGTGTTTGTTTACATGCGAGCAGCTCCCCATCCAGTGTTTTCGGCGTCTCGGTTCGCAGTAAATGCTGCTCCACACAAACTCATCTCTGCATGTGCTCTGAGTTTGGAATTTGGCTTGTGCATTTGGAATCACAACATATGCCAATTGTTTTCTCAAAAATGGCTGTTGTCTACAAAAGTGAAGTTTAATGGCTAAAATAAAAGCTTGAGGGTTTAAAGGAACACGCCGACTTTTTGGGACTTTAGCTTATTCACC
Organism: Romanogobio albipinnatus; assembly: GCA_023566225.1. NCBI lineage: Eukaryota > Metazoa > Chordata > Actinopteri > Cypriniformes > Gobionidae > Romanogobio > Romanogobio albipinnatus. Next base: position 17,202,722 of record CM042261.1, on the reverse strand, counting down.
GTATCCCCCAGAGTCCATACATGCCATTCTCATCTCCGTGACGCACCCACAGTTAGCCTAGCTTAGCACACAGACTGGAGGTAAACGGCTCCAGCTAGCCTACTGCTCAATAAGTGACAAAATAACGCCAACATTTTCCTATTAACATGTTGTGATGTGTATAGTTACATCATGTACTAAGACCGACGGAAAAAGAAAAGTTGTGATTTTCTAGACCGATATAGCTAGGAACTCTCTCATTCCTGTGTAATGATCAAGGAACTTTGCTGTCGTACCATGGGTGCAGAGGCGCAATGATATTACGCAGCGCCTGAAAATAGTCCCCAGAATGCTCCCTGTGCAAGCAGGTTGTCACGTTGGTTATGTTGACGGAAGTTAGCCTATTTTCAGGCGCTGCGTAATATCATTGCACAGTATTATCATTCCTAGCCATATCGGTCTAGAAAATTGCAACTTTTCATTTTCCGTCAGTCTTAGTACACGATGTAACTATACACATCACAACATGTAAATAGGAAAATGTTGGCGTCATTTTGTCACTTATTGAGCAGTAGGCTAGCTGGAGCCATTTACCTCCAGTCTTTGTGCTAAGCTAGGCTAGCGGTGGGTGCGTCAGACAGAGTTATGGCACGCGCGGAGATGAGAATGGTATGGATTTATCTAACTCTGGGGGATGCGGTGAATAAGCTAAACACCCAAAAAGTTCCTTTAACACTTGAAAATTAAGAAATAAGAGTCATATAATGTTGTTATTATACAGTTGTACTGTAAAATAACATTATAATATTACTTTTAATATTACGTTTTTTTAAAATCAAATAAATAAATAAATAATTTGCAATTCGAGCCCCCTCCCAAATCATGCAGCCCGACTTGATGATTGAAATGCAAAAATCTGTATCTGAATCCAACCAAGCTTATGATTTATAACCCTAAAATCTCCTATGCATGGTCTTATCTGTTAGACTGGAGTTTTAGTCTCTGACAATAATGGATGATCTCACTGTTTAAGCATCTTGTAAGAAAAACGTCCCCCCATCTTTAAAACGCAGCGGTATTCAACAAACCCCTGCTTGAAATGTTGATTAAATGTGTCCCGCTGCGTTTCCAAAACCAGAGATGAAAACAACAAGACAAAAACAACTACAATATTGTAGCTAAAAATCTTTTACAAAGCACAACCGGGAAAATACACCCCCACCCTTCAAATTCATTAAAAGACACTTTGAGCAGGAAAAAAAAGCAAGATCTAGTCCTTAAATCAGTAAAAAAAAAAGGGCCTCCACTTTCACACATTTAAATCCAGATGAAATGATGAACTCAGACAAGCCGACACCAGAAACATTCCTTTGCTTTTCTGTGCATCTCTACGCACAATATCAGACCTCACCAAGGCACAGTCAGACTCCTATATATCCTCATACTAATACATTCCTGAAAGCGGTCAGAGGGACTGTCCCCCTTCACAGAAAACAAAAACAAAACCTCTCAGGCCCCCTCTCGACCCCCTGAACTAGGATAGACATGACCTGATCATGCACCACGGGGACCTGGCAGCTATTTTGTCGGTACTATGCATTGCAGAATGCTAATACTGTCCAATGACAGCTGAGATTATAAGCCCTCTAAGGGAGAGCAAGTTCTATGATGATACTGTTTCATAACAAAAAGATTTAAATGTGCAGTCTGGAATGTTCCTTTCGACTACAGCCTCTCTTTAATTTTTTTGCAGACTCAGTCTCTGCACTATCTACAGCCTCTACTCGTTCTTGCTGTTTGTGGTTCGACACAAACATGCAAGTTATGTAAGTACACTACTGAGTGGCCCATCTGCCATCTGGCTATAGCGGAGTGGCGGTTTGGAGTTACACAAACGATTCAGTCTACGCAAAGACATTCAGATTGGGTCAGTCTGACATAAGATACACACACCCACCCTAAACATCTGCACAAATCCAACACTAACACCACCAAACGCCATATGGGTATCCGATTAGCACCCCATGTTCTGGTGAGATGGCGAGACTTTTCTGCCTCTTTTAAAGCGACTAGCTAGCATGTTAAACTCTGGACCTTGTGAAAGTTCAGAAACAGGAAGCAGAACTAGATTCTGTTCCCTAAAATCTGTACACCGGTGTGTTAAAGTAGCTTAAAATATGGATCAGAACAGTTACACATTTTTGAGTAATATAACAGTATTATTAGTTATCTTGGTTATTACCTATACGGTATGTTTACACAGAACTACTTATAGGTTAAAGACAGCTAACACCTCGGTGTCCAGCTAGATCTGAACAATAAAAGCTTGGTACTGCATTACTGAGACATGGACCCAAGTAGGTATTCATGAGCAGCATCCTAAATACTGTTTACCAGGTAGCTTATATATGTATTGTAGGTACATTATATACGGTTTAACTTGTGAATGAAGTTGGCCATAAAAAGAAAATTGTGAAAACACAACCTACTCGTTGCAGCTTGATATGCACCGTGTGTCTGTTAAATTTCATGCTGTACAACACAACAAAGGCCAGTGCACAAGAAAACTAGCACCCCTGATGAACACGAGTAATGCGCCGTGGCCTAGCTAACAAAACCTCAGCCGAAGCACCAAGGTGACAGGTGTGTGAAACATCATTAGAAATCAAATGCACCGTGATGTTATTAAGTACAATTACTTCACACAACAGCTTATCCGAGACTAGAGCATTTAGAAATATATTACCAAAACTCGCTCCTAAAAATGACTTCAATCTCATTTGTTGGAAACGTGATGAAGAGTTTCCTCAAGTATATACTGAGTGTAAACAGCTGTAGACATCAGCTTGAGATCTCTCAGACCCTTTGGTCTATTATAGCACCAGGAAGGGAATGGAGGGACAAGCACCAGCCTCTGAGATGTTCCTCACACCAGCTGAGGGGCCAAAATATGCAGTTATTAATTATTGAAACTCGTCTTCATCTCTGGCGTGAGATCACAAAATGTTTTGATGGGCATCGGCGTAGAATTGGAGTGCTAGAGCCCTTGGGTGCTGGTGTGTGGCTTCAGCATAGCTGTGCTTTCACAAACAGGTTGCCTCCCGTCATATGTCAACAGAACGTGGGGAAAAATAGAAAATTATAGATCAAAATGCGGAAACAGTCATATATATCTTGTTTGATAAACATGACCTCTATAAACAAGACCCAAAGCACACTAAACCAATGTTTTTGTTTTGGAGATGCTATTTAAATATTCAAATGTATACTGATTTTACATTAATTTTAATTATAGATCCTGTTTTTTATTAGCCTAGTCTATGGCTTTATTCAAGCCGCAAAAATCAATCAAGTTTTTTTTGAGTTTTAAAGATCTAAACCACATCCATATCAGGTGTGAAATCAGATTGAATCAGATTTCTTTAAAGCATCAAATTAGATAAAAGTAGTTTCTTGTCATCATCCTGATTGTTAGATCATTCCTAAATTAACCAATTTAGATGCATAGGATATTAACTACACTGTATAAACAAATGGATCTCATTTCAAATGGGATTTGAAACCAAATCAGATTCATGTGCAGTGTGAACAAAGCCTTACTCCAAATTCTACCAATAAAACCATGTGTTACTCTGGGCTTAAAACATTTCGTTTTGGAGAAATGAATACCTGCTGTATACCTTATCTATATACACATATCGATAGTAAGTGAGAAGGGAACCGTGTGATGAACAAAACAGAAACAGACAATTGTGCTGATCACAATGAACACTGTTTGCATGCATATGATGAGTTAACTAGCTTGTGTTGATGTTATGTAGACGATATCATGTTAGACTGTATCAGAGCCACCAAAACAGTGCCAGATTACGATTTCCAACTGAGCTGCCGTATTCCTTGAAAGCCAAACCAAGTGTCGACATGTCATGTGGGTCGCAAACAATTTTCATTCTATCATCTTTTGCAAAAAATCCCGTCGAGAAAAGACGTCCATCCTCCTGTAACCGCCATGTTACACGATACTGTACCAACTACAGAAGAATAACAACGCCACATCTAAGTGCTTCCAGCGTGAGCTTCTGCGCTGGAGTAGATGTGGCATTTGCTATTTTTATTACTTCTTACTTGAACCTGTGAGGTCAGGAAAAAGGTGAGAGGAAAAGAACTCTTCACCTTTCAGAGGTAAAATTAACCACTTTGCAAAGTTTTTATACTCTTTACCCAGGCATGTTGGTCGTACCTCTCTAGGCAACAGACTGTGGTGTAAAACCACCGCGGGCTCATTTATGGCTCTAATATGAATGCAGTTCATTCCTGCTGATGGAGTCCTAAGGGAAGCAGAGGTTGCGTTGCCTGAATGGCTGGTTCTTGCGATTGCCAACTTTGATGCAAGTCTGTGCTGTTGGATTTTAATGATCGCAGTCTTTATACTTCATTCAGTTGAAGTCAGTTACACACAGCAAAAAAAAAGAAAGAACAGAAAATGGCACGTAAAAAACCCTTTTTGGTAGCAAGAAGATATTCCTGTGACAAAAAGCACTGAGTTCTCTGCTGTTAAATCTAACTGCTGGTTTTGCTTTTACTGATCGCATCCCTGAAAGAAATGTCCTATTGGTAAACGCAAATATAAAACCAGAGATATAAAATCCATCCTTTGTAGGTGCAATTGCTTGTGACAGCACGGCTGAAAAGGGGAGCTGAAAGTCTTTCTCTTCCCATACTTTTGAATTTTTTTTTGCATTGATGAATTCAAGAGAGCTGTCCAGTCAACATCTCAAAACAAACCCTGTGGTGGTACATTCTTGAGAAGGCAGGGTTTTCTGGCTGTCCAACCCTTAACCTAGAGTAAAATGGGCAGCAGAAAAAGTGCCCATGGAAAAAGAAACACTTTCTCTGTTTCTGTTTTATAGCACTCTTGCACAGTCTGAAAGAGAGCTTTCTTCTCTTTTAAAAAGAGCTTGGACAGAGGCTGGTCTTGCCTCAATTGGTCCTTTAGGAACTGACAAGAATGTTTTTAAGCAGTATATCGAACACAAACAAAAAAAGAGATGGATCACAAGTCTTTTTCTTTTTTTGCAGTGTAAAGCAACTCGCCTTGAAGGGAGAGTTGGGAATCTTCAAAGATTGAGAGTGCGTCCGTTGGTTTGGGAGGGAATGCACAAGGGTTTGACCCTCGGGGTCCACATGGGTTTAAGGTGAGGCAGGGTGGGTCTGTGGTCAGTAACAAAGAGAAGGGATGTTTTTCATTATGCTATGCATGCAAAAGGAAGCCCACCCTGTTTTCATGTCTCAGCTGTTTCAGTCAACAAATCTCTGGCAGGCTTTCTTCCAGCGGCAGGCCGTGCACCACATGTCTCTGTTTTCCATGCCGTACACCTTACGACACTTCTTCCCCTCGCCTCGTGATTTCCTACTGCACAGCACATAACAAAACACAAAAACAGATTCACAAAAGTTGTTCAACAAACAAAAGTAAACATTTAGCAAAAATAGTGTACTAGCGTAATTCAATTTTGGAGTTCAAGTCAAGTTCATCTTAAGCTTGTGTTTATTAACTCAGGGCTAGAAATCGACCTGTGCAAACTGTAAAATGTATTTAGGAGCATGAGTGCAAAAAAAAAGTCTTAAATATTTTAAATGGTATAACAAACATCTTCATTATTATTTTAAGAGGTCAATTTGTGAATGGAAAATACTGTGATATACTATGATAAAATCTTCAGCAATGATTGTGACATCTAATATATATAATTTTTGTTTGCAAATGTCTCCTTGTATCCCTTTATAAAGGTAAAACACACTATTTGATACATTTGCATTGCGCCCCTAAAGTTTTTTTAATGAGCTCCTAAATTTTTCAACTCACGAATAAGTGCTTCTTGGGAAAAAAGTAAGCGTCAATTCCTGATTAACTGTCAAATAGTAAAACGTGGGTCACGTGACCTCAAATAATATATATATATATATATATATATATATATATATATATATATATATATATATATATATATATATATATATATATATATATATATATATATATATATATATATATATAATACAGAATAAAACAGATTTTTAATGTCCCTTATATGACTGGAATTTTTATATCATGTGAGTTTACATAATTTTAAATCATATTTGTACAAATGATCAGTTTATATACATTTTTTTTTTATAAGCAAACATGATGTAATATAAAAACGATAAACTAAAAAAAAATGCAATGACATTAAAATTCTGGACTCTAATGTCTAAATTAAAATAAAAACAAAATAAAATCACTAGTAATATATAATGATGTAATTAATATATAATGATGTAGTAATATATAATGATGTAATTACTATATAAGGATGTAATATATAATGATGTAATTCATATATAATGATGTAATTCATATATAATGATGTAGTAATATATATTGATGTAATTACTATATAAGGATGTAATATATAATGATGTAATTGATGTATATAGTAATATATAATGATGTAATTAATATATAATAATGTAGTAATATATAATGATGTAATTAATATATAATGATGTAGTAATATATAATGATGTAATTCATATATAATGATGTAGTAATATATAATGATGTAATTAATATATAATGATGTAATTCATATATAATGATGTAATTCATATATAATGATGTAGTAATATATATTGATGTAATTACTATATAAGGATGTAATATATAATGATGTAATTCATATATAATGATGTAGTAATATATAATGATGTAATTACTATATAAGGATGTAATATATAATGATGTAATTCATATATAATGATGTAATTCATATATAATGATGTAGTAATATATATTGATGTAATTACTATATAAGGATGTAATATATAATGATGTAATTGATGTATATAGTAATATATAATGATGTAATTAATATATAATGATGTAATTCATATATAATGATTTAATTCATATATAATGATGTAGTAATATATAATGATGTAGTAATATATATTGATGTAATTACTATATAAGGATGTAATATATAATGATGTAATTGATGTATATAGTAATATATAATGATGTAATTAATATATAATGATGTAGTAATATAATGATGTAATTAATATATAATTATGCAATTTATGTAATATATAATGATGTAATTGATGTATATAGTAATATATAATGATGTAATTCATATATAATTATGTAGTAATATATAATGATGTAATTACTATATAAGGATGTAATATATAATGATGTAATTGATGTATATAGTAATATATAATGATGTAATTAATATATAATGATGTAGTAATATATAATGATGTAATTAATATGCAATGATGTAATTAATATACAATGATGTAATTAATATATAATGATGTAGTAATATAATGATGTAATTAATATATAATTATGCAATTTATGTAATATATAATGATGTAATTGATGTATATAGTAATATATAATGATGTAATTCATATATAATTATGTAGTAATATATAATGATGTAATTACTATATAAGGATGTAATATATAATGATGTAATTAATATATAATGATGTAGTAATATATAATGATGTAATTGATGTAATATATAATTGTGTAATTTATTTATAATGATGTAAGCAATATATAAGGATGTAGTAATATATATTGATGTAATTACTATATAAGGATGTAATATATAATGATGTAATTCATATATAATGATGTAGTAATATATAATGATGTAATTAATATATAATGATGTAATTCATATATAATGATTTAATTCATATATAATGATGTAGTAATATATAATGATGTAGTAATATATATTGATGTAATTACTATATAAGGATGTAATATATAATGATGTAATTGATGTATATAGTAATATATAATGATGTAATTAATATATAATGATGTAGTAATATAATGATGTAATTAATATATAATTATGCAATTTATGTAATATATAATGATGTAATTGATGTATATAGTAATATATAATGATGTAATTCATATATAATTATGTAGTAATATATAATGATGTAATTACTATATAAGGATGTAATATATAATGATGTAATTGATGTATATAGTAATATATAATGATGTAATTAATATATAATGATGTAGTAATATATAATGATGTAATTAATATGCAATGATGTAATTAATATACAATGATGTAATTAATATATAATGATGTAGTAATATAATGATGTAATTAATATATAATTATGCAATTTATGTAATATATAATGATGTAATTGATGTATATAGTAATATATAATGATGTAATTCATATATAATAATGTAGTAATATATAATGATGTAATTAATATATAATGATGTAGTAATATATAATGATGTAATTAATATATAATGATGTAGTAATATATAATGATGTAATTCATATATAATGATGTAGTAATATATAATGATGTAATTAATATATAATGATGTAATTCATATATAATGATGTAATTCATATATAATGATGTAGTAATATATATTGATGTAATTACTATATAAGGATGTAATATATAATGATGTAATTCATATATAATGATGTAGTAATATATAATGATGTAATTACTATATAAGGATGTAATATATAATGATGTAATTCATATATAATGATGTAATTCATATATAATGATGTAGTAATATATATTGATGTAATTACTATATAAGGATGTAATATATAATGATGTAATTGATGTATATAGTAATATATAATGATGTAATTAATATATAATGATGTAGTAATATAATGATGTAATTAATATATAATTATGCAATTTATGTAATATATAATGATGTAATTGATGTATATAGTAATATATAATGATGTAATTCATATATAATTATGTAGTAATATATAATGATGTAATTACTATATAAGGATGTAATATATAATGATGTAATTGATGTATATAGTAATATATAATGATGTAATTAATATATAATGATGTAGTAATATATAATGATGTAATTAATATGCAATGATGTAATTAATATACAATGATGTAATTAATATATAATGATGTAGTAATATAATGATGTAATTAATATATAATTATGCAATTTATGTAATATATAATGATGTAATTGATGTATATAGTAATATATAATGATGTAATTCATATATAATTATGTAGTAATATATAATGATGTAATTACTATATAAGGATGTAATATATAATGATGTAATTAATATATAATGATGTAGTAATATATAATGATGTAATTGATGTAATATATAATTGTGTAATTTATTTATAATGATGTAAGCAATATATAAGGATGAAATTAATATATAAGGATGTAATATATAATGATGTAATTTATGTATATAGTAATATATATATACAAGTGAATTTAGACATCACAAGATCATGATGTACAGTATGAAAAATGGATTGGCATCATAGAGAACAGAACGTATTGTTAATTGTAGTTTTATGTATCATTTTTACATCTATGTATATATTTCTATGGAACTCTCATCGTTGGATCATATCGTGGTCTAAACCACCAATCAGAGACAGAGATGGGATGGGTCTTTCCCTCTGATTGGCTGTGGTCCAGATATTCCTGTCAGTTTACACTGCTTCGTCAAGCAAACCACAAAAATAACAGTCGTCGTGTGTAATCTTCCTTTGAAGAGACTGGCAGATCGCGCTGCAAGCCTGCAACATTTCCGTCAGATACAGTAAATGGTTAACCTAGTCAGCGTCACTACTGTGATTGTGCATTGTTATATTATATTCCAAAAATAATCTCTTTGAGAACAATATTTGCTGATATATCTACTGTCCTACCTGAAACACTAACGTTAGTATCATTGTTAATTTGTTTTGTCTGCTGCAAAGTGACTTTCTGGCCCTTTGAAAAAAAACGTTTGACCGTTTTTAATCCTGCGGTGATCTACCCGTAATAATTCATAATTTCATTATAGCATTTGTTTCAGCTGGCACAATTTTATTAAAAAATATGAACATCTATAGGCTACCATAGCCGATCAGTAACGTTACCACATAATTATGACAATCATCAAAGCGTGATATGTATAGCAGGCAGAGGAAATTAAAAATTCCGTTGTATTGAAATTGTATTTCATTGTTTATTATTTCATTATTTTTTTAATTTATTTTTAACACTTTGTTAAAAACTGTAGTTTTAAAATAGTAATGTTAAAAGCCTTGTTTCCTGTGATTTTAATCCCTGTGTAAATGCATATATTATGTTGTCCTTTACATAATATGTATGAATATACAGTGAGGAAAATAAGTATTTGAACACCCTGCTATTTTGCAAGTTCTCCCACTTGGAAATCATGGAGGGGTCTGAAATTGTCATCGTAGGTGCATGTCCACTGTGAGAGACATAATCTAAAAAACAAAATCCAGAAATCACAAAATATGATTTTTTAACTATTTATTTGTATGATACAGCTGCAAATAAGTATTTGAACACCTGTCTATCAGCTAGAATTCTGACCCTCAAAGACCTGTTAGTCTGCCTTTAAAATGTCAACTTCCACTCCATTTATTATCCTAAATTAGATGCCCCTGTTTGAGGTCGTTAGCTGCATAAAGACACCTGTCCACCCCATACAATCAGTAAGAATCCAACTACTAACATGACCAAGACCAAAGAGCTGTCCAAAGACACTAGAGACAAAATTGTACACCTCCACAAGGCTGGAAAGGGCTACGGGGAAATTGCCAAGCAGCTTGGTGAAAAAAGGTCCACTGTTGGAGCAATCATTAGAAAATGGAAGAAGCTAAACATGACTGTCAATCTCCCTCGGACTGGGGCTCCATGCTAGATCTCACCTCGTGGGGTCTCAATGATCCTAAGAAAGGTCAGAAATCAGCCCAGAACTACACAGGAGGAGCTGGTCAATGACCCGAAAAGAGCTGGGACCACCGTTTCCAAGGTTACAATTGGTAATACACGAAGACGTCATGGTTTGAAATCATGCATGGCACGGAAGGTTCCCCTGCTTAAACCAGCACATGTCAAGGCCCGTCTTAAGTTTGCCAATGACCATTTGGATGATCCAGAGGAGTCATGGAAGAAAGTCATGTGGTCAGATGAGACCAAAATAGAACTTTTTGGTCATAATTCCACTAAACGTGTTTGGAGGAAGACGAATGATGAGTACCATCCCAAGAACACCATCCCTACTGTGAAGCACGGGGGTGGTAGCATCATGCTTTGTGGGTGTTTTTCTGCACATGGGACAGGGCGACTGCACTGTATTAAGGAGAGGATGACCGGGGCCATGTATTGCAAGATTTTGGGGAACAACCTCCTTCCCTCAGTTAGAGCATTGAAGATGGGTCGAGGCTGGGTATTCCAACATGACAATGACCTGAAGCACACAGCCAGGATAACCAAGGAGTGGCTCTGTAAGAAGCATATCAAGGTTCTGGCGTGGCCTAGCCAGTCTCTAGACCTAAACCCAATAGAGAATCTTTGGAGGGAGCTCAAACTCCGTGTTTCTCAGCGACAGGCCAGAAACCAGACTGATCTAGAGAAGATCTGTGTGGAGGAGTGGGCCAAAATCCCTCCTGCAGTGTGTGCAAACCTGCTGAAAAACTACAGGAAATGTTTGACCTCTGTAATTGCAAACAAAGGCTACTGTACCAAATATTAAAGGTCCCATTCTTCGTGATCCCATTGTTCAAACTTTAGTTAGTGTGTAATGTTGCTGTTAGAGCATAAATAATACCTGTAAAATTATAAAGCTCAAAGTTCAGTGCCAAGCGAGATATTTTATTTAACAGAAGTTCCCTTTCAAAGCCTACAGCGAACGGCTGGCTTGGACTACATCCTGGTACAGCCTGCTTTAATTACGTCAGTAGAACAGTAGAACAGACTAACCTCCGCCCACAAGAATACGCGAAAAAGGGGGCGTGGTCTTGTTGCTCTCCCACGTGGAGAAGAGGAAGTGTTGCGTGGAGAAGACGAGGAAGTGTTGCATTTGAGTGTGTTTGTCGCCATGCCGTCGAGACGCTGTTATTTTCATCCCGGAGTCAAATCACCTTTGTTTGCCTTTCACAGGGACGCTGTAGAGATCATTGAGCGCATACATCTCCCCGTTAAGAGGCGTGACCTTTCCGTGCAACGTGCGCTAAGCTGCTGTCGAATCACAACACAGGAACCGTGCAACGTGCGCTAAGCTGCGGTCAAATCACAACACGGGAACCGCTGGCACAATCAGAACTCGTTACGTATTTCTGAAGGAGGGACTTCATAGAACAAGGAACTCATCAGCCCGTTTTTAGGACAGTGAAAACAGCGGTATACAGATAAGTAAATTGTGTGAAAAATACTGTGTTTTTTTACACGCGAAACATGAACACATTGCACACTGTAAACACAATCAAAGCTTAAAAAAAAACACGAAGAACAGGACCTTTAACATTGATTTTCTCAGGTGTTCAAATACTTATTTGCAGCTGTATCATACAAATAAATAGTTAAAAAATCATACATTGTGATTTCTGGATTTTTTTTTATAGATTATGTCTCTCACAGTGGACATGCACCTACGATGACAATTTCAGACCCCTCTATGATTTCTAAGTGGGAGAACTAATATTCAATTTAATATTCACAGACACTAGTCTATATCACCAGATGCGTTCTCAGGTACCAAAATTTGGTACCGATTGATTTAATGTGAATTGGTACTCGGTAGTACCAACGTAATCCGGTCGGTGCCCTTAAAAGTACCGAGTTCGTTACCCAACCCTACTCATAAAACATTTAAGAATGTCCCTTACGGCTACTCCAGCATTCATCAGGTCTAACTATTATACACAGCCATTATTTCTTCAAGTTTAAGTGGAAGTGTATTTAAGACTGTACCTGAGTGAGCCTGCAGCTCTGGGGGGAGATGAGAGCACTGCAATGGTCTGAGAGCGCTGCTCCCCAAAGCCCTGCGTCCGGCTGTGAGTGGGAGAGGCCTGCAGTCAGAGCGAGACGATTAAAATCCTTCACACATGGCCAAAGACATCATTCATCCATTTCCTGTCATAAAAACCTCAAAGCATAATTTACAGAACTATAGAGCCTAAAATGGTGTCTGTTTAGCTTGTTTTGTGAGAGTTTTGGTATTTGGTTATCTAACAGTGATGAGATGTTTGTCAGACTGACTCATTTGAGTTACCTGACATCGCTGTCAATCAAATGAGGGGCCAAACTGTGGTAGATCAGTGGGTGATTATGAGAGACAATAGTGTGTATAAGGGGACAGTCTAATGCAAGGCACACTGGAGTTCAGTGTGTGCATGTGTGTGATGGGCACAGCACAGGAGTGTGTGTGTGTGTGTGTGTGTGTGTGTGTGTGTGTGTGTGTGGTTTACTCACAGAGGTGCCAGTGAAAGTGACAGGTGGGGACTGCCAGGAGATACTGAAACTGCTGCTGGAGGGGGTGAAGCCAGTGGAGCTGGTGGAGGGGATGGTAACAGGGGCTGTGGCCTGTGGAGTGACAGTCACACTGATATAGAGTCTCTACGGGCCCGGGATTATGACTGGGCTGCATGTATATATATTGTTATAACCATCTACCATTCAAGCAGTGGGCTTTCCTTTATTGGTCACAGTAATTTAAAGCTATGTAACTTTGCATACATTGTTTTAAAGGGTTTTTATCATTTTGTTTTGTGTTTAGTCTGTTAATTGGTTTGCAATCCCTGTCCTGGTTCGTCGAGAATAGGGTTATGAGTTCTGAAAATATGCAGGTGTCAGTTTGGTAATAGAATGGGGTAGTCTAGCTCCTAAAAAAACTAAACACTGTATGAACGCAGTCATATAAAGTGCCATACTAGCCATTAGCATCTGCTCTAGAGTTTTGTTTTGTGTGAAACATGATAGGGGATTAGGGATGAACATAAACTGTGTGTCGCGCCATTCCAGCGCGACACACAGTTTCATGTGACACTGAAGACTGGAGTAATGGCTGCTGAAAATTAAGCTTTGCCATAACAGGAATAAATTATATTTTAAAATATATTCAAATAGAAAACGGTATTATTTAAATGGTAATAATATATATTTCACAAAATTATTTTTTACTGTATTTTTTTCAAATAAATGCAGCCTTGGGTGAGCTTAAAATACTTTTTTTTTTAAATCCTACGAACTAACCCTAGAATTTTGAAGAGCCACGTATGTGATCAAGAGAAACGTGACTTATCATCATAACTTTTCATCCTCCATATTGTGATTGATCTTTATGCACAGCTTGGCCTGTTGAATCTTCAGTCATATCGAGGCTGTCGTCTGATATTAAATGTTTTTCTTTCTTTCTGTAATTGCATAGAACTACTAGGTCATGTTCATTTGACTTCTGTCTTGAGGTTGTGTACCGAGAGCATGAGAGTGGATCTCTCAAGTGATGTAATGTTATGTAAATGTGCGTAAACTCCTTGTGATTGGAGGGGCTGTACCTGGTAGGCGTGGTCTGTGTGCACTAGGTAGAGTGCGCTTGGAGCAGAGCGACTAAGAGGAGTGGTGGTGTTGTTCTCGCTCTTCGCCCCGTTTGTGCCATCCGGCTGTCTCTGGTCCAAACCCGGCGGGGGAGACAGCACAGACGGGGACACAGGAGACAGACTGCTCAAACCGTCCGCCACAGAGTCCGTGTTCAGCTTAATCTCAGTGTAATAGAAATCCTCCTCACCGTCACTACACTCTGAGTCACAATTCCTCCTGAAGAGAGACAGATCATTGAAACATATCAATACTATGACTTGATTTCATTTAAGATTTCTAATGTGCACCACTAATATAACTGCTTTTAATTACTATACTATACAGCACTATGCTTTTCTGTCATACTGTATAGCCCTATAAAGACAAATCACAGTACTTCCACACTGAAACTGAAAAAAAATGGCTTTAAAGTTTTTTAATTGCCTAATTCAATATGAATAAAATATAACTTTGCTTTACATTTATTACTTAAGAACACTTTAAGTACTTCCTCGATACCACAGTAAAGACAACTAGCATAGTCAATACTAAAGGCAAGTGAACAAGACAAATGTTAATAATAAAATAAGAACATACACATATACAATAGAAAAAAAGTTACAAATAAAAGTAAGGGTTACACTACATAACCAATAGTGTTTACAAGAATACATGCCGAGATGGGTATTTTGAGATCATTTTGTTTGTATGTGTCCTTTTGACTCTATTCTGTGTTTGTCTCTTTCACCTCTTCTTGTGCTTAAATGGTTTACAATCACTTAAACTGGCAGCGTGAACAACGGCTAAAATAAACTACTAGAAAAGAAAAAAAAATTTGTGTCAGGGGCAGCCCTAGCTATTTATTTCAGATAGGCTTATATTTTATCCAGCATGTCACAAAGGGAGTTCTGGGTTGAGCGTGCGGTGCTGAGCGGAATGAGCTTCAGAAATGAGGAATCGTTTTAAAAACATAATTCAACAAATAAATAATACTTTTTAATGGGCCACTTAAAATGTTTATTACAAATTATTTATTACATTTTACAAATGAACAAAAATTTGCAATCCTTTGCAGCACCCTCACTTCCCGTGGATTGAGGTAGGCCTGCTATTTTTATATGATGAAAAAAACATAGTTTGACGGGAAAAAAACTATTCCGGTTCTTCAAAGCTTCAAATGGATTCAGTGTTTTCGTTTTGTTATCTTAATTTGTTAATTATTTAAGTGAAAAATATTTAGTGTAGGCCTATTTATTTTATGCTTTTTAAAAATATTTTATTCAGTTTTTCTCTGTTGTCAGAAACGCTGCAGGTGCGTGAACATTTGATAATGTGAATCCAGGTTCTGATGTTGTTGTTGATCCGTATGCTGCGGTTTGCACAGTAAAATAAACCTGTGGAAAAAAGTGTCTTTTTAACAGGTCACAGACACTCTTCAAGTGTATATTTATTTAATGCCAATTCAATATTATAACCTTATCAGTTAACGGTTAATAATCGGATAATGAGCGGCGGTTGTCGGTCGGGAAAATTAACCGTTTTGAGCATCCCTATATGATATACTGTAGTATATTATAGTGTAGTGTTCTACAGCATGATGTAGTATAGTATGGTATGGTATATTGTACAATACTTTACACATTGAATGTTTCAACAGTTACTTGATGCCAAGCGGCAACCTCCCGCAGTTTCTCTTGAAGCCAATACGGAAGTGACATATACTGCAATTCATCGACTGGCCGCTAGGGACAGGCTCCAGAAGGGAGCAGTATCTCATTGAGCCCCATGTTAAAATGCCCAACTTTACAGCAGATTAAAACATGTTTACAGTCTGGTACAAATTGTGGTTTTGGTCTATACGGCTAATTTTGCCCTTCATGACAACTGTGAGGGGGGTGAATTTTTTTATAACTCATTATCGTTTACATTATATAAAGCATTAAGGGCGTGGCCACTTCGAGTGACAGGTGGATAGCCATTTATCTGCTGTCTGTTAGTCATCGCGTCCCTTCAGCTCTGCCCACGTTTGCCCATTTTCTGTTATCCGGGAGTGACACGCGATGAAGCGCTGCCAAGATGGCAACTGCCATCTCGTCCCTACTTTGCGCTTCAGATCAGTCTATGCTTGATTCATAAAACTGTCAGTTTCTCCTTCCACTGAACCATACTTCTGAAAAAGAGATCTTCTCAGAAATCCTCGCGCTCCCGCTATCTCCCAGAAGTACTGACATTTGTGTGGTTTAATTAGACTTAAGCCGAGAGAAATATAAACCTTCCTTCACAATCATCTGGCCTTTGCTGTCATTACTTTGTGCTCAGCGTAATAGTGTAAGCGTGGTGATAATCCTGCTGGAATTAGTCTCATGTTTTGACATTGAATCAGGAGCAGCCTGTTGTTGTCTCTTATCTCTCACTATATGCTATCCAGAGATCACTGTGATGGATGTCAGCCAAGAGATGGTGTAACAGCATAAAAATGTGAATGGGTTTCAGCCCATGTGTACACGAAAAGTTTTTTGGTAATAAATAATAAACGTAGAAATTCAAATACTTTTTTTGTATGTTTGGGTTGGTATACTGGGTTTATTTCAAAGCGTTACCTTGGTTATAAAATTATTAATACACAGAGAAATGCACTGAACACGATAATATGCCAATTTTCCCACATTTTATGGTAGTGCTTTCAAAAGTAGCGACTTCGGTACCAAGTCAGTACTGGAATGTAAAAAATGTGACGCTTTGAGCTCTGTTGAGCAAAATTGTAAACACCTCTGATTGGCCATTGTGTTCACGCGCTCATTGGATATGTCTGCGATTGGCTACAATGATCAATGCACGGGAGCATTTGAAAACACACAAAAGTGTTCTGAAATCAGGAGCGGGATCGTTTGAAAGCACAAGTAGGACCGATCCGCTGATAGACATCTGCTTTCAAGGCGCTTATCATTGTAGCCAATCACAGACATATTTGATGAGCGTGTGAGCACAATGGGCAGTCAGAGGTATTTATGATTCCGCTCAACAGTGCTCAAAGCATCACATTTTTTAAATTTTTTAAACTGTTGTCAACACTACTGTACTATGTAACACTATGTACACAACCATTAAAAAGTCTGGGGTCAGTAAGATTTTTTTTATTTGAAAGTCACTTATGCTCTAGATTGCATTTATTTGATCAAAAATACATTAAAACAGTAATATTGTGAAATATTATTACAACTGAAATACAATTCCTAGTTTAACATATTTTAAAATGTAATTCATTCCTGTGATGCAAAGCTGAATGATCCTTCAGAAATCATTCTAATACGCTGATTTGGTGCTCAAGAAACATTTCATATTATCAATGTTCAAAACAGTTACTGCTTAATATTTTTGTGGAAACAATTTTTTTCTTCTTTGATGAATAACATTTATTTTACACATTTATTTGCAAATTATTATAAATGCATTTATTCACTGTCACTTTTGATCAAAAATGACCAAAAATCTTACTGACGCCAATCTTTCGAACGGTAATGTACTAAACACCCCTCTCATTAACAATTTGCATTACCGTTATTGCTCAAGGGAAATAAGGCACAATCTATAACGAGCCTAACTGACATAAAATGAGGCGTGCTTGTGCAGAAAATAATAACAATGGCTTCATTTAAATATGACGCAGTGCTATTTCAGCGTCTGTTTAAAATGTATTGTGGGTGGTTAGTGAATACAACGATTTTTTGTGATTACCACAGGTGCCTTACCCCAGGTGGACGGTTCGAATGTGCCTCTGGATCCCGGCGGCTGTGCTCAAGACCTTCCCGCAGTTCTTCCACAGACACTTGAACATCACCTTCATGGAGTTCTGTCAAGGACACAGGTGCACAGTGAGTACACTAATCCACATCAATTGGCAGACCTCTTGTACCCAGCATTTAGATGCTCACAAAAGACTGACACAGTGGGGATGCGAGGGGTGAGAGCGGAACCCAGAGCCTCAGCAGGACGCCCACCTTAGACGTCTCTCTTGCTCTATTCTGTGTCTGGTAATTGGTCGGCATTGAGAGTGACACTATAGCGCAGTCTTTCAAAGCTCATGTCATTTTTCACACAATGTGTCTGCACTAATTACACAATTGTCATTTGTGAGCTGCGGCTCCTGTGTCAAAACTGCGCTCGAGTTGAAAGCATAAGTGAAGATGAAAGTTTTAATACTTCGATCTCTCGACATATGCTTTTATGCGGTGCGGCGTGTGGTAGTTTGTTTACCATTGTCATGATGCTAATTTAATTTTCTCTGGATGGCCATTGTGTTGGTCTGGCAAACAAAGCAGCTCGTTCCCGCATAATCGGTTCACCATGTCCCTGGATGACAACAGCGCCGCAATTCCCAGTGCTATAAACCAGCTACTAATTAACAACAGTTCAAACTGGCTGGTGTCCTCGTGTTGAAGTCAACTCTCTAGAAGGCAGCTGAAGGTCATAGCAGAAAGCTTTGCCATTTTTCTTCTTTTAGGAAAGACTCTTTAGAAGCTGCTGCCAGGAACGACACTGAGAAATGACTGACTGATGTGTTCGGAGGCAGCTCATGATTTCACAGCAATTCCTAGAAATTAATCTAAAAGGCATTTAATTTCTTCATCAACAGCATTATTAGTCAGATTTATCTGTAGGAATTAGTGTGAAATCATTACCTAAAATGGTACTACTGAGATTTTTAGGACATGGTAACCAAGGTAATGTACCATGGTAGTGCCACGGTATTATTTGAAGTACCATTGAGTGTGTAAATGCCATTAAATATGGTAATCGTTCATTAGCACAGTATTTATTAAAGTACTATAATTATTACCATGTTTTACGGACATAATATTTGCTCAAAATACTTTGGAGCATCACCGCCTATCAATACACAAGAAGTAAACAGTACCATAGCACTTTGTTATCGTTTATTACCATGTTTTTTAAATTGTTTTGTGGAAACTAATAAACTAATCCTTTTATTAATAAATTATAAAATAATCATTGTACTTTTTATATGTTCTAGTAATTTGAAAAACAAAAAAAAGTGTGTTTTTTTATTTTTCTTCCAGAGCTGTATATTAGTTTTTATTTAATTTTTTATATGTCCATTTTAATTTCAGTTTTAATTATAGTTATTTTAGTACATAAAGTTAAACTAAATGAAAATGAGAAATGTTTATTTGGCAAATAGCTGAAATAAAATAAATGTAAGTTCTTATAATACAAAATGCAACAAAAATGTAATATATTTATGTCAATGGCATGAAATGCAAGGATAATAGTAGTGATAATGAAAACAAGGCACTGACAAACACTGCTACTGCTTTTGTCCTGGAATCCTGAGCTAGAGAGACAATAACTGAGATAAAGGAGGTCTATTCATTCCCACAAATGAGGGAAGACTGACAGAATCAGGGATGCACCTGACATGAGCCTGACGAACTGGAAGATAAAGTAGATTGGTGCCTGTGAGCAGCCTAGTGCATTGGTAACTTATCTTCGTAAAGACAAGTAAATTGCCTCTCTACACAGCGTCATCATGTCTAGTAATGGCACCTCCAAATGAGCCAAATCCCAGAGAGGACAGTGTGTTATTAAAAGTAAAGAAATATGTTCCCACAACTTCTCAAATTACTATCTGTCTGCAATGCTTGTATGAGAGCAGATATAAATCACTTTTACACATCTACTCTACACGTTACACTCTAAATTCAGGAGTCACATCACATGCAGGAATAAAATACAAAGTACAAGGGCTGTCAATCATATAAAATAATTGAATCATTATTCATCTCTCAAATTGCATATTTCTGAAAGTGCACTGAAATACATAGGGAAAACTGTAGCGGGGGGCCGATCATCTCTCTTCACACACACAATGCTCCTCCCCCCTGGACTAAGAAATGGTTTGTAACGCTCCTCCCCCCTGGACTGTTTACATTTTTACCGGTTACAACTGAGTTCTCACGGGACTTCAGCGAGACTACAGCTTGCCGTCTAAAACACTATTTTGGTGAGTTTAAACAATGGCTAAGTTGCTAAACGCATCTCTTTGTCATTTAAGGGCCCTGTTCATGTTGGACAGACATTTTAATTGCGTTTTGTGTCTGTTAAGAGGCACAAAGACACTTTTGATGTATATGCCCCCATAGCTGCCGTGTTAGCTGAGGCATTAACTGTAACAGCTCCATGTTGCAAGCACCAATTCGGTTCGTTTTTTTTTTTCTATAGACAGTACTCACAAAGGTATAACGATCAAGATCAAGATTAACTTAAAAATTCACCGGAGTTCTCCTTTAACAGCCCTAAAAAAGAAGGCGTGATGGCATTAACTAGTGTTTGATTGATGCTAGATATTGTAGACACCCTTAACTTAAGAGTTTTAAAAATGATTTCTTATTGGCCTGATTTGAATCAAACAATTTCCTTAGACTAAAGGAGTCAACAATATATATGAAATCCCAGGAGCAGTATTATTGTGCAACCAAAAATGAACTAGAGAAATGATTATTCACGTTATACAGAAAATAAAAAAAGCACAAACAGTTTAAATGATACTCAATTCTAACTTTCTTTCTCCTCATTTTAACCCAATTTACACCAGCCTTAATTAAAAATAAACCTATAATACTGGCACTTATTTTTGCAGATATTCAATATTTGCAAAAGCCGTTTTTGGTGCCTATGAATATGCAAATAGTCAAGTATTCCGCACTCACACAAGAGTCTTTGTCTCATTCTAAATTGCATTTGAATTTCACTTCAAATTACAACAAGGATTACAAACTGTGCCAGGGACACGGGCGGCTGCGGATTTGCGTGCCGCTCATTGTAAATCTATTATCTTCCTTTATCCATTCTTCCTATAGTAGCACTTAACTAAGTTACGCCTGATCAAATCTCCATAAGTGAAGGTGAGATGACAGTGGCTCAACCTTGCGTTTGCGGGGGATGGGTTCGTCGAACAGCAAGCTGTTGCCATCATGCTCATCGATGTTGTCGTCTGGCGGGCCGCTGAGGCTGGGCATCCGGAAGGGTTTGAAGCTGTCAGCGGACAGGGGCGGGGATGGCGTGGACGGGTTGGACTGGTCACTGGGCGCGCTCCAGCTCCAGTATCCGCTGCTGCTGTAGCTGGATGGAGTGAAACCTCCATCCTTCCAGGAGCCATTTAGACCTTCTGTAAGGAGAGAATGGAACACAGTGAAGACACATTAAGCGCAATAATAATTATCATCATCCCGACATATATACTGCTTTATAATACACTAAACTTTCAATTAAGTGTAATGAGGAGTGAAAAGACATTAACGTCATGTTAGTTTATGAAACTCTGTGTGCAGTAGTGCTTTAACACACTGTCATAACAGAAAGTTAAAGTCCTAATTATATTACATAAAAGCCACAATTATAGTGCTCCATTAAAGGCCCTCAAAAGTTATAACACATCTTCATCAAGGTCTCGCGCCCGTTTCATGCATGATCCATTTGCAGTATGTATGCAGTCCAGAAGCAGCACAGGCTCATTATGCTTTCACACAGGACGTGTTTGCAGTGTGCAGCTGAGTACCACAAATACAGAAAATGCTTTTTCAGCATTGTGATTCTCTGTAAACACAAAGAAGTTGTAACATGGCACATACAGTATGAACATATGGTACTTACATTAAAAGGTAGTATCACAAACATTTTAAAGTGCCCCTATTATGCTTTTTTGAATTTTTTGACACGGTCCACAAAGTTTTAAAGATCAAAGTGCACAACAAATAAAGTTATTGTCTCCTAAAAGAAAGAATCGATTCTGCAATTCCAGTCTTACTTCCTGTTACATACCTAATGTAACAATGTAAGTAATAACTACGTAACATAATGCCAGCCTATTGCCTTCATTGGCGGTCCGCAAACAATGTCTACTTTGACCTGCCCTCAAACACTGTAGTTGTAGCTGAGGCCTGGAAGTGTTTGGGTTGTTTTGTCAACATGTCGAGAAGACGCTGTTTTCAGTGCTGCGAATCCACTTTGTATGCACTTCAAAAGGATGAGGAATTGATACGGTAAAACTGACGCCGTTGTTATTGTTTGTATCACTGTATATCAAGTGCTGAGGAAGCCTCCGGAGCTAAAATTCAGATATCGTAATAGCCTTTTGTTTCCGACACCACAACAGACTGGGCCATCTGACCAATCAGAGCAGAGTAGGCTCTGATTGGTCGGAAAGGAGTTTAGCAAGTCAGAAGAATCTTCGAACAAACCGTTTTCAAACTATTTGAGAAATGAGGTGATGTGCAATGTATATTATGAGAAAATAATTGTCTTTCTTTTTAGCTTGGATGCATGTAAACTTGTAGGAGATCCAAAACACAATGGCATAATAGGGGCACTTTAAATAAAACTTACCATTCACACAAACAGCCGACTCCCATGCTTTTTCTTTTGCATTTAAATCTTGCGGGTCATACAGAACTTTGTTTTTCCACCTCCACGATGAGAGTGCTATCCAATATGTTGCCTTGTTTTTCTAAATGTGAGGTAAGATGTAGTTTTACATCATGCAGCCCCTTTAATGACCATTTCCTACAAGATCCGTTTGCAGTGCGTATGCTGTTAACAGGTTAGAGCATTAACACTAAACATGGATGCAGTCCGGCAATGCGTTTCAGGAGCGGGAGCGGTGCAGATGCAGCAGTGCAGCAATCGTCTATTTTAGCTCTGCTGCACGTGCAGAATTAAAGTGATAGATTAAAATTAAGATACAATTTATTCAAAACGAAATTCACTTTAAAGAAAAGTTTTGTTTTGTTGAAAGCCTATTGAAGTGTTATTGAACTTATTAAAGACCCCCGTCTTCTGACATTATGCATCTGTTCGCTTTTCAATGTAAATGAAATTAAAAAATAACATTATAATATTTAAACTGAAACTAATTACGTGTTTTAATGGCTACAAGCATAGTAGGCTACAGTACAGAGAAATGTCATGTCGGAGCGGGATTTGAGCGCACGTCATTTTACCGCTGAGCAGTTCATGAGTGAAGCTCCGCTTTGCTTTGCTCGCATGCTCTGGTAAGGTAGGCAGGTTTTTTGCGTTCATTTTTATTTCCCGTCGCTGTGCAAGCTCGTTTATTGTGTATGACTGTGTAAACCTTTTATTTAAAAGGTTTAATGTAGGCCGGGCAATTCCGCGGAAAACTGTCACATCCATAACACCAACACAATGCCATGGTATTTAGTTGGCGTTATGGATGTGACATTTTTGCGTGGAATTACCCGGCCACAGTCCATTGCATTACGATTGCAAGAAGAATCAACATTGGGAAAATTGTGATATGCGGTCAAATGCAGTCCCGGTGTATATAGGCTGTTAAAACGAGTGTTCTCACCGATATATTTGTTGTTCTTTCGTGTTTAATAGACTCAATATTGTTTCTTATAAAAATGTGGTGACCATGCACCGTTTAACTGATAGTATTAATCGGTCAAATTTCATACTATCGGTTAACGGTTAAACGGTCAATATGAGCACCCCTACTGTTAACAAATAAATAATAGACTAAAAACATTAAAATTAGAAATGTTGCCTTGACAACGAACAGAATACAATATTTTGAAGAACTAAAATTACAAAAAAAAAAACTCGAAATATAAGTTAAAACAGAAATATAAAAAACAAAAAATAATTAAAATTACAAAAGCACATAAAACGTATTAAATGAAAAATTTAATGAAAACTGAAAAATAAAATACTATAATAGTATATAAAGAACACAGAATGGGAATCAGCAGGAAACTCCCGGGCTCGTCCGGGTTTTGTCACAAATAATTAACAAATAATTGTTATTTGTCTAGGAATATTATTTAGACATAAAGTATTTTTGTATGTATAAACATATAGGTCACAATACGATAATAATGTGGTCCTTTATATTTACTGTATAATATTTTTTAAAATGTGATCTGTGATATATTGTATTTTTTTACAATGTTAGCTTAGTCTAAGTCTCTTTCCCCCCAGTAATATTTATGTAAAAAAATAATCAAATGAATTATTTTTTGTAAAATAACTCCGTAAAATCATATGCAAAGAGGTTAGCCAATCATAACAGAGGTCATTTACATATAGAAGTCTTAATTTGTAGTACAATACACGTAATAAATGTAGAACACTTAAAGGTTCAGTATCAAAAAAAGGTCAGAGATAAAATCTAAACTCATTTATGACTGTTTTGGTGAAAGGTTTACCAGCATTAAATAGGACTTCAGGGAATAAAATGCAGTGCTACAGAAGTGTAGAATATGGCCTCTTTAAGTTATTAGTAGATGACAGTTTTAAGACAGCAAAAGCTAGTCTCATGATGGCTGAACTAATGCACTGCTGTCTCATGTGACAGTTTTTCATGCGCATGTGACAGTGAAAACAGGAAACATCTGAGTGAAAAGCAAGCTGATTCTGCAGCTCAAAGCAGAGAGTGTGAAAATGACTTCAAGAGGGCTGAGATCAGGGTGTAGTTATGATCTAAATCTACTTACCGCTAACTTTTACAGGAGGGCTCCGCACCAGAGGACTAGTGGACAGGCTGGTCAACACCATGGCAGCTGTCACTTTGTCCATGTCCACCTCCTCCTCAGATTTCCTGCAAGAGCAAAAAACATAACTTAAACTCAACATGAAATCAAAATCGCTTTGATCAGATGCTTTCATAACTGCTGGTTTCTCACTGCTGTCCTTTTTGTTGTGTTCATTTTCTTATTGAGAGGAATGTGTGCAGCACATATTTACCTCGGGATGTTCACTAACAGTTTACCGCTGCTCGGGTATTTCAAACTTGTTTTTACCTCTAAGCGAAGAACGAAAAAGGACTGCGTCTTGAGTATATTTGGGGCCTTAATGGTTAAGTATTAAAGACCTCCTTGATTCAGGCCACAAAAATGATATACACATTGCTCCGTGCTTCCACGCCAGCTGCTGCGTTCATTGTTCTGGGATCTCAAAAGCTGCACCGCGAAGCTTTCCTATGATGGACAGAACAGGAACATCTGTCCTGACAGATGACTCTCATCACTCACAGATGCAGTGTAACATGTCTCTTTACGATAGCATGATGGCAAATGATGATATCGCGACGCAACCCGCTTCCGCTTTGGGAACGGACCGGCTGATGTTGCGCCGTTTACCGGATTCTAAACAATAAAAAAGGGCTGCATGAAAGACATGTCGCTGTTTTTATATGGCAAAGGACATCTGTAAAATCTCAGATGGGTATTTTATGCCTGTGATTGAAGGATGGACAATGAATGCGTTGACGTGTGGAAGGAGTAATAAATCTTCTCACCTGTCAGCTCACAGGAGCACATTCTCTCCTGGGAAAACCTGAGCTGCCCCGCCAAAGGCACAGCATGAAATCTCATATGAGAGAGAGAGACAGGGAAAGAGAGAGACCTCTGGCTGACAGAGAAGCCCGGGACCTCCATTAGAGATAGGCCTAATTTATGTTTCTCATGCAGCGAGTATGATGTCATTACGGCTTTCGGATAAATCACGGTAGGCTGCCAACGATGCCTCTTTTCCCAGGACCCCACTATTACAGATACTTCCTGGTCACCTTGGGAGAGCACACTGGGAGTGATGGAGCTTTCCAGATAATGCCACGCTGGTGCTCCTGGATGACGGCTAATTAAGAGCTTTAATATCCCTCATCCAATGGAATATTGTAAATTTCAAGAAATGCATTAGATCCTGTGTAATTAACATGTGATATATTGCCACTCTTGAACAAAAAAGGATCTCTGAAGTCCCAAATCACATGAGTCATTAGTGTCCTTATCAAGCCACGGGAGTGAAACCGGCCACACATTTATGAATAGTAATTAAACGAGAAGGTGGGCAATACATAGAGCTGCAAAACACGCATTTGACAGGAGACTAAGAGGGCTTTCATACTAAGCACGTTTGCTGTGGGTTTACTGTATGTGTGTCGCATGTAGGCGGCTTTTTGCTGCTTGCAAACGGACACTTTCGAGGAGACAGTGTGTGCAATCAGAGTGGCTAATGAATGGCTCGCAATCCTCTAGGTGCAATTACACTTGGCGCACACTCTAGCGTGTCCAAGGTAAATCATCACCACTGTCATCCCTTGCGTGTGTTTTGTTGAACTAATGACTAATGCGCCACAGTTCCAATGCAACCAAACTCAGATGGTTCGGTACCCCAGTGTGCTCACAGAACCACATGACAGCTTTCACATTACCAATTCTTCATGCGAACTGTGCCCCATTTCGAACTAAACCGCGAGTGTGAAAGTATGTCAATGTCTTTAGTTTCACATTGGTGTGCTCATCCACACAGTTCACAACATGACCCATACTACATAAACTATATGAGGGCGGATTCATATGGTGTGGCGATTTCAAAAACAACCGTTGCAAATAGATACACCGTGGTTAGTGATGGGTTGGAATGATCAACTGGTCATCCATCAACTAGTTGATTAGCGAGTTCGACTCAGGGCAGAGGACGTGTCTTAATGATTCATCAATTCTGATGCATATCCCCCAAAGAAACACATCTGATCATTCTCTGGTGATCATGACCATAAACCAGCCTAATTACACAGGACTTTTGACTAGAAGATTATGAAAAGATGTCATTTTGCACATCCCATCATCACTAGAATATCTTCAACCATGAAGCTGGAAAAACACATTATGGGAGTATTACTGTTCTCAAATAGAAAAAAGAACAGAAAAACAGACACTCTGCTGTGAACTGAGCCTGCGCTGTATCTCATTTGATGTTGGCTCTCTCTCATCTCTCATTTCCCATCTCCGTTGACGTCTCAATAGGAGTGGGACAATATGATCATACTCTTTCTGCTCATTTCCAATCAGGCAGGTATAAATTAATGACCGTGTTGTTGAAATGAGCCTGGGTATGAATTACCCAGATTTAAGAGTCATTAATACCCGTTAATTCTTCCAGTGGCCTCCCTCATTTGCAGGAAGCCAAACGTCCATGGGTTTTTTCGGTCATGGGGGTAAATGCGTGAGATGGCTGCCAGCCAGGAGAGGGAGGCAGTCTGCAGACATCTGTTGCGATTCAATGGACAGATGTGCCAACTTTTGTAGCTGTCCAAATTCGCAAGACAAATGATAGAGCGTGTGGCCAGAGAAAGGCTATCCTACGTACCTTCAGACATCTGGACCTTTGTGTTTAATTAGTCAATCGGGGAGGCCTGTGCCCACAGTGCCAGAAAACTGGAAAGATGTTTCCAGTTTAAAACACAACGGTGGTTTAGGGGGATATAATAACAACTGATTGGATTACAGTCACTTTTGTCAAAGCCGATATCAGTCTTGCATTTAATCACTATGGACTCATTCAAGCCATTCATCCTTGCAACTGCGGTTTGACAAAATACCAGCACCACTTCAACATACCAATACGATCGAAAGCAAATTGCACTCCATTCAGAATTCAGAGAGCATTTTAGTGTCAGTAAACACTGATAACTGAAATAGCACTGGGGAAATCAGGGGAATTCCCCGAAAAACCAGAGCACGCAGCTCCTCCCCTGCAGCCATCCCCTTCCTGTTCGGTTTTGAGCAAGAACAGGAGGGAGCGGAGAGATTCCTTTGAAGTTGGTTCGAGCTGGGCCGTCCATCGTTTATTACAGTCACTAGTGTAGAACGCTCATTTCCTTCTAAATAACGGGCAATAAATCAGACACCTCAAGCCTCCTGGCGTGAGCTCCTATGTTCTGTTATCACTGCCATCCACGTAAAAATCTGCATACGACATGGGACAAATATGCATGAGAGACATTGAGGCATTATAAAACGTTAACCTGCTATAAACATGTAGCATTGTGACTGTGACCTCTGACTGTCAGATACTCATCAGATATGGTCATGGACCGAGGCCCCAGTGTTTATCTATAGCCGTGCAAAGATCCAATCACCATCACATACCTTTAAAAGATAAAATAGCGGAGGCATATATGGGCTGATATCTTTCAATTTCCTGTGCAATATCATTACAGTGCAGCTCAGGTGGTATGACTGTACTGTATATATTGTACGGCAGTACAAATGTGTTCTGCCATTTATACCTGCGGCGCAATTTATAATCTACACAAAGTAGAAAACTATAGTGTGCGAAATGTGTCGTGAATGGCATCCAATGTAGACGGCTTCACTGACTATAATAGAGCGATTTCGTTTTTGTTTATGGTTACTGAGCAAGCATTAATTTAGCACATCAATACATATTTGGTGAGCGGTCAAGTGCTTATACTGCATATATAAGCTATTTTCCAACCATTTAAATCAGATTTGTAATGCATTACTTTTTAGAGTCGCCGATAAAATTTAACGGAGCTCCATCATGTTGTGCTGATGTACTATTAATTATCCTATCTTTTGGGTTGCATCAACGTCCATTTTTAAAGTCACTAGATCACTGAAAATAATATAGATCATGTTTTGCCTCTAATGCTTATCAAGGCTGCAATTATTTTGTGAAAAATTATTACACATTTGTTTTCTATAATATATTTTAAAATGTTTAAAATATATAAAAAATGTATTACTGAGATGGCAAAGCTGAATTTTCAGCATCATTACTCCACTGTCACATGATCCTTCAGAAATCATTCTAATATGCTGCTTTGGTTCTCAAGAAGCATTTACCATATACCATTATAAAGTCAAAATTGTGTGTATAAAGTCAGAATTGTGGGTATAAAGTCAGAATGGCGTGTATAAAATCAGAATTGCGTGTATAAAGTCAGAATTGTGTGTGTTAAGTCAGAACTGTGGGTATAAAGTCAGCATTGCATGTATAAAGTCAGAACAGTGTGTATAAAGTCAGAATTGTGTGTATAAAGTCAGAATTGTATGTATAAAGTCAGAATTGTGTGTATAAAGTCAGAATTGTATGATAGTCAGAATTGAATTATGTGATATAAAATCAGAGGTGTGATATAAAGTCAGAATTGTGTGATAGTCAGATTTGAATTGTATGGTATAAAGTCAGAACTGTGTGTATAAAGTCATAATTGCGTGATAATCAGATTTAAATTGTATGGTATAAAGTCAGAATTGTGTGATAGTCAGATTTGAATTGTATGGTATACAGTCAGAGTTGTGTGTATAAAGTCAGAATTGTGTGATAGTCAGATTTGAATTGTGTGGTATAAAGTCAGAGTTGTGTGTATAAAGTCAGAATTGTGTATAAGGTCAAAAGAGAGGGGAAAAAAAGATTATTTGAAAATAGCCTTTTCACATTGACTTGTGTTTTTAAATAGTCCCTTTCTTTCTTTTTTTGTTTTTGTTTTGTTGTTGTTTTCTGTTTAATTATTAACTTTTGTATTTTGACAACATTTGTAATTACATGTATGTGTATACTCTTTTTCTCCTACGAGAGTTTTGTATTTTGCTGTTTTTTGTCAATAAAAAAAGAAGAAAAAAAAAGAAGCATTTACCATTATTATCTTATTATTAAAGATAAAAACAGTTCTGCTTAATATTTTTGTGGAAACCATGATGCATGTTTTTCAGAATTCTTTGATGAACAAAACATTCAAAAGAACAGCATTTATTTGAAATAGTTAAGACATTACAACATATTTCTGTCACTTTTGATAATAGGATAGAATAGAAACTTAAAGAAAGAGCATTTTTGCTCTTGAAGTGATGGAAACGACAAAAGCTGAAAGTCAAATCTCCAAACAGGGCCTAAAACGTTTTGCCTCACCTGCCAATGGCTGTGGCTTAAGAAAATTTACCGGCCATAAATATTTTTTTACCGGCCATGAAAACGATTTAGCAAAAAATCAGTTATAACACCAACTTTTTTAAATACCAGTGGGAAAAAAAAAAGAGAGAGAAAAAAAAAAAAAAATCACAATTCTTTATTTCAATTTCGATACCACAGCTAAAACTACTAGCCTAACTAATATAAATTAAAAACATTATTAAGACAAGTAACAGTAGTTTTCAGGTATAAACTAATCAAATGCAAAATGGCACTGGATAGTCTTAACTGTATAAATAAATTCTTGATTCCTTATTGAAGGTAAGGATTCAAGAAAGGATTCAATTACCCAAATGGATTGAAGAATGGATTCAAGAACGCAAAACTTCCCACACAGCGCGCGAGTAACGAAATGAGCTCCCTTTCATGTCTTCTTGCGCTTGAATATTTAAATAGGCAAGGCTTATACTTGCGTGATGATGCAGCACTGTCCCAAGTGTGGTTCACGTTCATGTTCTCATAATATTGCATTGTTAGAATTCATAAAAATGTTACCAGCCAACTGGTGATTGACACCATTTCATATACTCACCAACACAAACTTTTAATCGTATTTAGTGCTTGGCGTGTGTTAATTTTAGGCCCTGTCTTTCAGTTATCAGCTGTTTTGTTCCAGACCCTAAAGTCTCAGCTTTAGACGGCACATTCATGGACCTCTGGATGCATTAGCACACACAAAAAAAATTCACCATGCTTATGAGGAAATAATCACTGGATTTACTTTACCTATATGCCGCTTCTAAAAAACACAAAACGAAACGAATGGTTGTTGGTCACTTCAGACAACCTCTGTCTAAGTTAACAGCTCTTGGACAGAATAAGCTGCAAAAAGAAACAAACTGTATTCTTACAGTTAAAGGTCTGACTAAAAGAACCCTGTCTATCATAGAAACTTTAGAAACCCTCTTGAATCCGCTCTGCCCAGAGGACCCATCCAGGACTGTTTCCAGTTTTGATTATGACTGAATCTACTGCACGCTCTACCACCCAACTGCTCTTCCCCCTTTCTCTCTCTTTGGAAGGCAAACTTGCAAAACGCTCTGGAGCGAGAGTCGAGAGACATTAACCTTGGCAACCTGACATACATACACACATATTATCTCTTTTTAATTTGATTAAAGCAAAGATTAATCCATTCATCATCTATTACTTTGTATCATTACAGGTCGAGCGTGTCGTTGACACAGAGGGCACAAACACACGCACGTTCTTTGTTCTCAATGCCACGCTCGTTTCATCTCGCCCCCTCCACCCCGGCTTCAGAAGTGCTCTCCTCACGCCCGTAGGCTGAGCGCTCACACGGGATACGCTGAATGTGTGGGCTGCGCCGATCTCAGGGGCCCGAGGGGGGTACTGTCGGTCAACACAGGGATGCTCGAGGCGGTACAGAAATCATAGTGGTTGGCAGCGGCCCAAAGCCAGCCTCCTCTTACCTCACACACGGCCCAGCTCCCTGTAGTATGGAT
Source organism: Romanogobio albipinnatus (assembly GCA_023566225.1). NCBI lineage: Eukaryota > Metazoa > Chordata > Actinopteri > Cypriniformes > Gobionidae > Romanogobio > Romanogobio albipinnatus. Next base: position 17,170,994 of record CM042261.1, on the reverse strand, counting down.
AAACATTGTGCCTGTGAAAACTGGCCCATGGCCAGATGCAGAGCTGGAGTCAAACAATGATTTCCCGTAATACTGGACAGCCTTGTTTACTTGCTAATCTGCAAACAGAACAGACAAAATAGAGTGCGGCGTTTCGGCTACACTGACCACTCGTACGACATTTATAGCCACCCCTGCCCCCATCCCGCATGGTTGGGTCGAGTTTTTACAGTTCCCTGCAGTGTTCATGAGCGCTCCTCAATGTGAAGAGGGTAAACACACTCACAAAGAGGGAGGTTTCCACATTCCTGCAAAACATGGACTGTGTAAGAACTGTGGGATTAAGGGTTAACCTCGACCTCAGGATAGTGCTCTTTTTTACCAGTAGGACCAGATCATGTTTGTGAAGTAAAGAGAAAACAAGGCTTTATCTGACTCCATTACACATTGCCACTGTAAAAGAGCCTACATGAAGGAAAGAATAGGTGAAAAATCCCAGTCATTTATGCTGTTGGGTAAAAAAAAATAATATGACAAGTATGCTTGATATGACAAGCTTCCGATAAGCAGCACGTCGAAGAAAAATGCCAGAGAGGCTGCATTTGCAGGTGAACATCTTTGTTCTGAACATGTATATCAGTGTTTTCCAACCTTTTTTTCCTTACAATATGTGCCCAAGTACCCCTTGAGAACAGAAATGTGCTCAGAAATGGCAATTGTTCATTTTAACTGAATATAATTTTGCATCATTAGTTATGGCTGTCACAATCATGAAACTTTGGCGGATGATAAAATGTCACTTTAGATCTGGAATCCAATAATGTTTAATTTCCTTTGTAAACAAATATTGCACAGGGGTAGAATGGCATGAATTATAAATCAATTTGAAAATAGTCTTACTATTAATATAATATGAATATAAATACTTGTATTATTAAGAAGATCAATATATAAGCTATAATGCTATTATATAAAAATATTTACAATTATTATTGTTTTATTGTGTGTATTTGAATATCATCAACAAATAACAACAATGATAATCATGAAAATAAATCACATTTTTATATAGCATTTAAAGATGGTCTAGCCAGTAATGGCCAAAAGTATTCAAAAAATTAGCTGTTATGCAAAAAATGCATTATAAGCACTGATAATACTTTAACATGAGTGTTCACACATTATTCATGAAATTACAAAAGTGATTAGATCAAACAATGTTGATTAGCAGATTATGTAATAATCACATCAGGCCTAATAATATAAAAGTCACTTAACAACTAAATAAATGCAATAATGAAAAATATGGGTCGCATATCACAATTACTTGTTTTAATTAAATTGTCCTGTTTTATAGGTTAACTAAAACCTAAAATGTAACGACTGAGACAAATCAGACACAATTATTTATTATATTTAACAAATATTCTTTAAAACCCTTTACCCAAGTTATAATTAATTATCCATATTTCCCTTTTGACCTAATTTGCCACACTAAATTGTTCCAAGTACCCACTGGTTATCCCAGGTTGGGAATCAGTGATGTATATTAACCTATATACTTCAAACCTCAAACATGGTCCCACCTCAGGAGAAATTAATGTGAAATATTGTCTTGTGCATCTATGAGACGTGGCATCGGCGCCCTACATTTCAGTCTACATCCCACAGTATAGTTCACACAAAGATATGACCCACAAAAGGAACCGGCAAAAGACCAACCGTAGACTTTGCGTCACCTCCCCCAGCTGAGAGGCGCCATGACGGAGTACCTGAACTGCATTCACAAAGCCAGCGCTGGGATGTTTAAGAGCCGCGTCGTTCAGCAGGCATAGCAACTGCTTTGATGGACTCAGAGAATTGATGTTTCTGTCTGACCTAATGAGCGATGGGAATACAGAGCTTGTTGCTGCTGCAAGCAATTCATTTAGCCGCCCCTTTTGTCAGGAAAAAGAGCGAGGTGATAGTGAAAAGAGGAGGCAACCACGTGAAAAAGGAGTCTTTATAAAGTCTACAGCGGCAATAATGACTGCTGATCACACTTGGTCCTGTTCTATTCCCTGAATACTGAACTCATATCAATGCCTGTGTGTTCCTGCTGGCTACCTGCCAGATTCACATGTTGTCTTCAAGTCGGAATCATCATATTTATGAGATGGGACACTACAATGTCATATTAACCAGCTGGAAACTAAGGGTTTTCTTTAAAGGGTTAGGTTTACCAAAAATGTTAATTATGTCATTATTTATACACGCCTTAAATGCTATTTTTTTGTTACTTATTTGAAAGTCCGAGGGGTTTAATGTTGTTATCTTTGTATATATTTGTTCTTCAAGAAAACATAGTAATGGATTGACATGACGGCAAGTAAATGATGCACAACTGTTTTTTGGGTGAACTTTCATTTTAAGGTAACTTTAGGGCTGAGTCAATTAAGGAATCATTGTAAAATACTAATTGGTATACTTAATAAAAAGTATGTTTAATCTGTATAGCACCATTCACAATGCATACAGTGTTATTTAAAAGCAGATTTGAGATTTTTCAGCCTTAATTCCCCCCAGTGAGCGAGCCATAATGACATAAGTCATAATAACTGTAAGGGCCAAATTCACTAAACAGTCACAGCAAATTCTGCAGATTTTCCACCAAGATAACCTCGTCTAGCTGGCTAACATAGATAAGGTTTTGTAGAAATGTACTTGGCATGTGTTGAAAACTACAAACCAATAAGTATAAAGATATGCATCACATGTAAACGGTTTCCAGCAAAATACTGTTTATGAATGTAGAAGTTACATTATAGCTATTTTTTGTGAAGAAAATGGGAAAGAAAACAAATAAGTTAGAATATAAAAATACTACCTTTCAAAAGTTTAGAGTCAGTAAGTTATGTTTTTTTTTTTTTTTTTTTTTAAGAAAATGCTTACAAAAGCTTGATCAAAATAATAAAATATTGTGAAATATTTTTACAAACTAATATTACTTTTTTCTATTTGAATATATTTTCAAATGTTAATTAAACCTGTGCGGACAGAGCTGAATTTTCCGCATCATTACTCCAGTCTTCAGTGTAACACGATCCTTCAGAAATCAATCTAAGGGCATTTTCACACTTATAGATCGTTTGTTTTGTTCCGAAACAGGGACTTAATTTGTTACAATGTTGCATTTCCTTCTTGGTTCAATTAGCTTTCACAATGCAACATTCCAAAATGTGTTTATGTTAGTCACATGTGAGTACAACTGTCCTCTTATTGGTCAGAGTTTCCTCTGCGTCATCCATCAAGATGATTGACAAGTTCGCTCCATGAGCTTATTGTGGCTTTTTGTAACTGTCGAGACACATGCAAACACTATACGAATGTAGCTGTCATTTCGTCTGTTACATTTGCATTAATACTGCAAATTCAAACTCTCTCACTGGATCTCTTAACTGCTTCAAGACACGCAAACACTGTCAAGGCTTCATCAGGACATCATTCTCGCAAAGAGAAGCGCAATTACACAACATTTTAAGATGAAGAGGGACTCTTTTGGTTTTCAACTGTGATAACTAATGTGCTCACTCACAGAACCAGACACTATTGCTATTATAGCACATTTCCCGTTATGAATAATAATACCACTTGGTTTGTTGGTCTGTTGGGTCAGATTGCTTTCACACCTCCAGCGAACAGCCCCAGAATTCGTTTCGAGACCACCTCGTTCAGGCGATTATTTTGGTGCGGATCCGAGTGCGATTGCTATGTTCACATATGCCTAAACAAACTGACCCAAGGGGAAAAAACGCACCAGGTTCTGAAACAAATGCTTAGGTGTGAAAGCACCCTAATACGCTGATTTGGTGCTCAAGAAACATTTCTTATTATTATCAATGTTGAAAACAGTTGTGCTGCTTAATATTTTTGCTTGATACTTTGATGAGAATTCAAACGAACAGCATTTATTAGAAAGTGTTTAAAATGTTGTATTATTATGTCTTTACTGTCACTTTTGAGCAATTTAATATATTCTTGCTAAATTATAGCAATACGCCTCAAGAAGCTGTGGTTTAAAGTGAATAAAGAACAGCTAAGGAGCGTTGTTAGGCATGACGAGGAGCAGAGTTTTAAATGGTTATAATAATAATACTGTCTAAATGAATACTAATGTAACAAGGTCACAGGTGTATGTTTGTAGAGTTATTTACAATGGCTTCGATGTGGCTCAACCAATCAGAATCAGAAACCTTTGAAGGGTTGTGAAGCTAAAAAATAAAAATGGATCATTCTTTTGTGGTGGGGCCAATGAAAATGTTGTCAGGGCAAGTTAAACTAAAATCTACTGGCCATCAAAAAAAACTAAAATTGCTATATGAAACATCACAAAGATATATATATATATATATATATATATATATATATATATATATATATATATATATATATATATGCCTAAAATGTGTAATTCACTTGAACATATCTTCTGAACAACTTCTAAACTCATAAGTAGGAACTTCCCTGGAGGAAGGCAGCAGTCAGTGGTAACAATAGTGATACGCACAAAGCTGAGGTCAAGAGTACAAATGTCACGCTGGAATTGTGGTGACAATGTGATTATTATTGAGCGCAAGCAGACAAACACCTGTGTTTCACCCCGTTAGAGACATGCCTTGTTCTCTCCACATTAGATAGACTTAAAGCAACAGAACGGACGCAGACTGCCTACCAAACTTTGATTTATGGGTAATGATGTACCTTTTAAAGTCTATGGTTCAATGTCAAAGGCAGAGTGTCCCTATCTCTCGTAGATTCCCATGCCCACCATCCCTCACGCCAGCACGTGACCCCCTCCATCCCCCTTCCAGCATCACCCGCATCACCCATCTCCCCCAGGGAGCCATCACTACGACAGAGACGCTCCCAATTACACAGTGTGGGGGGTATTGGAGTGCCTCATGAAACTCCATACTTCATGAGATGGGGCTGATGGGTAAGAGAGCATGTGTGTGGTGGGGGTAGACATCTTCCCCTGAACATCATGTCCTAACAGCCTCAGGGCTGGACAAAGACCCTGTCACTTGCGAGCGTGTTATGGACACTTATTATGGGAGTTATAGTGGTTTCCAGCTTTATTTCCTCACCGAACTCCTCACAAAGCCGCCTAAGGGGTGTAATAAAAATGGCAGGTGCATGGTTAAGAGTGAGAAGTTGACTGGTTAGAATCTCAAAGGAACATAGCTTCCATTAATATGTGATCTGTGTATCAACATTATGCATAAAGAAAGGGGGAAACATAAACCTTCTGCTACAGAGCTGCAGAACAACAATACACACACAACACATTCAATAGAAAGACGTGCTTAAAGTATATAAAGTGGTGATTGCCAAGGCAACACCATTGTTACTATTGCTCATATTTTCAGTAAAAATAGGGATTTGAACAAACCCCTAACAATAAGTATTAATTTCACATAATTCATGCAATGATATCACCTTGTGGCAGTGTTATTTTATTTTAGTTATTTCTAGTAATTGTTACATGCTTTTGTCATTTTTATTGTTTTTTGTGGAAAATATTTTTATTTAGCTTTAATTTATTTTATTTTATTTAAGTTTGACTATTTTTAGTACTTTGACTTATTTCATTTAGTTGCCAAGGCAACATTTTTAATTTTCGTTTGTTTTTCCATATAAAATTTACATTTGTATATTTTATTTTATTTCAGCTTTATTTAAAAAAAACATGCAATGAAGAGGGTCTTGAGCAATATATAGAGACCCGAATAGTCAACTTTTATATCAAATAACCAATAATTGGCTGGTGTTAAAATTCTATTCTGTTTTGTTTAGAAAAGTAGATAAAATTAAAACAAATCCTTCAAAATCACAGGCTTTATTCTATTAAATATGGTATTTTTTAAATATATTTTTCCATATATTACACACAATTTATGATTTGGTAATGCTGCCAGCTTGAAGAGTATCCTGACAATTACTGAAGATTGGAGAAACCAGAGGGTTCAATAATTACATTTTAGATAATAGTTTATTAACAAAAATAGAATAACATAACCTTTAACTGTGCAAACATGCCTTTTCTGCCTTAAAGGTCCACTGTGTAATATAGTAATATATAGGAGGATCTACTGACAGAAATTTAATATAATATTACATAAAGTTTCTACAGTAAACAGACTGTTTGTCCTGTGTCGGCCACCGTAGCTTTTCTATGTGCTTCGAAAGGGAGGGCTGAGCGGTGGACGGGTTGCGATTCGCAACCTCACCTCTAGATGCCCCTAAAATTTACACAGTGCACATTAAACAACAGAAGTTCAGTTGCCTTGTAACTTAAAGGGTTAGTTCACCCAAAAATGAAAATAATGTCATTTATTACTCACCATCATGCTGTTCCACACCCGTAAGACCATCTTCGGAACACAAATTAAGATATTTATGTACTAAAACATATTTAAATCAGTTAATGTGAGTACAGTGGTTCAATATTAATATTATGCGCCAAAAAATCTAAATAACGACTTATATAGTGATAACCAATTTCAAAACACTGCTTCATGAAGCCTCGGAGCGTTATTAATCAGTGTATCAGCAGTTCGGAGCGCCAAAGTCACGTGATTTCAGCAGTTTGGTGGTTTGACACGCGATCCGAATCATGATTCAACTCGCTGATTCATAACGCTCTGAAGCTTCATGAAGCAGTGTTTTGAAATCAGTCATCACTATGTTTTGGCGCACCAAAAATATTCTTGTTGCTTTATAATATTAATAACACAGTACTCACATGAACTGATTTAAATATGTTTTTAGTACATAATGGATGTTGAGAGAGGAAATGTCATAGCTGGCTATGCAGGCCTCACTTTACCATCGGATTTCAACAAAAATATTTGTGTTCTGAGGATTAACGAAGGTTTTACGGGTGTGGAACGGCATGAGGGTGAGTAATAAATTACATTATTTTCATTTTTGGGTGAACTAACCCTTTAAAATAGTGGCAGTAAACATCACTGTGAGATAAAATAAAGAAAATTATTAACTATGCACTGTTAGAAATTATTTGTAGGTAGAAATCGGAGTAAAAAGTGCAAAATGTAAACATTGTAAACCAGTCATTATGCTACACAGATTAACATGGGACCGCATTTTTGTACTCTTTGTGTTGTCACTGGGACGGAACCTTTTCAGGTGATGGAAAAGGTTTGTTGCGTTTCCGCCTTGGTTGGAACTGACTAACGACATATTTTGTTCACACAGAATGGACTTTTGCATTCCATTGCGCTACTTTTCCATTGTTTTTCTATGTAAATGCACTAGACGGATGCGTTTGACCTGTGCATGACATGGCGCTCTAAAAACGTGGCACTCAAGGTAAAAAGTATAACTCATCTCAAGAGCATGCATTTTTAACCGCAACAATAAATTCGGTGTCCTTAATCTGCTCTTCGCTGCTTTTAAGAAGCCCAAACCACTTCCATATAATTGACATTGTGTTACTTTTTTTGAACAATTTCCTAACGCAAGTTCGGTTTTGCCTCTGCTTTTGTTTCCCTCACTGGCTCCCTGCAGACTGACTGGCTGTTGTCTAATCCATATCGAGCAAAATATCCAGAGCCTATCATCGAAATGGACATGACATTTAATTGTGATCTTGATATGATATTTTTTTTATTGCCCTGCCCTACTATAAAATCATATAACATTATAAAACAAATATACAGTCAAACCAAAATGTATTCAGACACCTTCAACATTCTCACATTATCACAGTTTATTTGCAATAGTTTAGAAAATAGTAATAAAATATGATAAGAACTCAGAGTTAAACTGTATCAGAACAAATTCATCTTGATAATGTCAGATAACTCTGACAGAAAGGTATGTAATGGATTACAATCAACCAATCAGCTGTTAAATTTAAGTACACAATTAGATAATACCAATTTAGGTCAACCAATTACCAAGCAATGCTCAGTTTTGTTCAGTGTGGTGTAAACGGTTGCATAATGCTGCGTTCACACCGAACGTGAATTGAACGTCAAATTCGCTTCTATCGCGTCTAGTTGGATGCTTGAACATCTTGAATCCACTCGCACGTCCAAAGGACCTCCAGACGGGTATCAATGGGTCTTTACTCTTTACATTGACTTAACATGGAACTCACATGTTTCAGCATGTTACAATTAGATAATGATATGGTTTGAGTTAATATAGCCTATTCCCTGATGAATTAAACAGTTTGTTAACATACAGATTGAGAGCGTGAATGGTCTCTCTCCCTCTCTCTCGGTTTATATGTGTGTGTAGCCTATACATGTGTGCATGCGGGCGATTTTTGAATAATAATCAAATAATTTGAATATTATTTTTGCTTGAAATACCCATTCCTACTCCAGATGCTCAAGTCGCGTTCGGTGTAAGCGCAGCATTAGCCATTAAAGAAAAAACACGGTCAGGTCAAAGTGTCTGAATAATTTTGGTCCCAAATTTTTATCAATTTTACTGGTATTCCACTGTATGAAGAATTTATGGGTATAATGTCACAGTTTATTTTATTTTGCTATCCTCACTTACATAAATTAACTATAGTGTCCTGCACCCATTAGTAATTATATCTGGTGTCTGAATAATTTTTGGTTTGACTGTATAACACAAAATACATAATTACACCTAAATCTTCTCATATAAGCAAGAGCAAAACGATGGGTGAAGAGGCAGACTATTCCAGATATGAGGGGGCAGCAACACAAACTGCATGGTCCCCCTTTAGATTTTAGGCGATTTAACAGTAAAAACAAACATTTTAAATGTTACAAGTGAATTTAGGCGTCACAACATACACAGGAACACCTTGGTAACTTCATTTACATTCACAAAATGTAAAAATCTTTTGCTCTGTTCATGCTTATATTTTTTGGATTTATGCATGAGAGTCACATTGTGATTTAGCACATAATTGAAACAGGTGCATCTCCAAAACTGTAAACAAATTATACAGTAACAGCATGTAAACTAATTTTCCTTTGATTTCGTCAAGGCATGGTGATTCTGTGCACTCACTTTTGGTAAACAGCAGCAGATGCCCTGGTTAAGGTAGAGCTGGCGCCAGGCTACTGTTCCTTATGTAAATGTGAAAGCGAGAGGAGGTGTAGCTCAATGCCCTGCACAGTGCTGGACGAGCCGTTCTCTTACACCGCAGAAAAACACGACGAGCCACAGAGACAAAGGGGGAGAGCAAGGGAGCGAGAGAGAGAGGGTACAAACAGAAAAGAGAGGGTAAGAGAGAGTGATAGTGAGATGGAGAGGGATCTTTGCCACTCAGCACCTGAGAGTGAAGGAAGAACAGAGGAAGAAAAGGGACGGCGCGCTCATTGTTTTTAAGTGGCTGTGGGAGGACCGCTGCTGTATTTATGGCCGTCACATAGCGCTCTACCTTCCCCGTTAGCCACTGGAGTCTCAAGAGGGCTTCAGCCCCATTTTATCACTGGTGAAACACATTACGGTGGCTTTTTATGCCAATGGCTTGTTCTAGTGTAAATATTCAACGTAAATCTGGAAAATACAACAAGAGAGAAAGAAAAGACAAAAAACAAAGATGATACTGGAGATCAACTAGTTTGTCCATTTTCTTTTTCCCATGACATTTTTGTAGCTGCAGCGCTTTAAAGAAATAGTTCACCCAACTAGGGATTGGGTTTTCTGAATGATTACTCGACAGGCTAATTGAGTTAATATTCAGACTATACGTCAACCCATAATTAATTTTCCATATCGAAAGTGTTAAAATTGGCCAATAACTAATTAATCGGGTGAAGAAAAAAAAGTAAAATAGTGCTGTGTATAATAATAATGTTTTTTTTTTTTTTTTTTTTTTATTGTTTTACAAAACTAACAATGACATCTGCATGAAAATCTTTTACAAAATATGAGTGATAAAATATTGCTGTTTCTTCACTACTAACACCATTTTTATTTATTGTATTATTTTAATTAGAAATAAAATCAACTTGTCTTAAAATATCTTTTTAGAAAACAACTGTACAGTATATGGTTATAGATTTTGAATTGCATATTCTGCTGATAACCAAAAAACAACTATTATATAAATATATAATTTTTTAAAAATATGTTTCATGATTAATAACACGCTGACAATATTTTCTTTTATTATTATTTTATTAATTAGAAATAAAACCAATTTAGTTTTTTAGAAAGACATACACAGTGTAAATTATTCTATATTATTATTATTATATATTTAATTGCATATTGTGCTGATAAACAAAAACAAATATTATATAAATATATGACAAATTAAAAATGTATGTTTCATCGCTGCTCACACTGACCATTTTTATTATTTTTACTATTATTTTTTAATAAAATGAACTTGTCTTTTAAAATGTAATTTTAGAAAGGCATTCTACAGACATCATATATTTTTAAGTACATATACTTTTGGCTGATAACCAAAAAGCAACTATTATTACACACACGCCCACACACTATCCAACTCCAAGACAAAAATATGTTATTTTCCAGATCCCTAATAGGCAGACAGCTGCGAAGCAACAAGCAACAGGGTATGCGTAAAGAACGACTGAGACAAAGAATGAAAGAGGGGGGGAGTTGGCCGAGTCATTTGTGCAGCGTTTCCTGTCACTACGTGCTGTGAGGTAGTGCCAAAGCTCTAACCCCTCGCTTTCACAGTTCTTCGAGTTACACAAGAGACTTCAAAACGCACACAAGCCTCTGAGCGCAGAGGAGGAGCAGCCTCTCGGGTTTGGCAGGACCGATCGCCGTCCTTCCAAACGGAGCAAAGTTCAGTGCCCGTAAGAGGAGTGCAGCCGCTCCCACAGATGCTGCAGAGCCGCTGCTGCTGCGCTTCACGTGACCGTCTTATTGTTTACTCCAGCACACAGCTCCAGCCACAGGCATTCAGAGGAGACTGGGAAGTCTTTGTATAGCAAGAAAAACACAACATGGCCCACATTTTTCTTGAAGGGCGGTTTGAGGGGAGACTTTACCTGTTGTCACATCCACAAAGAGAAAAAACAAACTGAGAAAAATGGATCTGAGCCGTTCTCCTTACATGCTTCTCAAAGCACAGAATGTGAAGATCAGCACCAGCAGCTCTTAAGAAAAGCTTAAGATCAAATTATTTCACTTGTACTGAAGTATTGTTTGCTAAGCATTGTTTTGATAGCGTCAAAAGTACTTTGGCACCAAGTCAACACTAAATAAAAAAATAAAAAAAGTATAATAAAAAGATTATAAATAATAAATAAATAAGGAAATCTATGCTTTAGGTCTAAACACAGCTTAATAAACCTGCTCTTGTCTATTATGCCATTAATTAAACTACAATTTGTCACAAAAAAAAGTGTAAGCGTAAACTTAGGGAGCGAGAGAGAGGGTACAAACAGAAAAGAGGGTAAGAGAGAAAGATAGTGATAGTGAGATGGAGAGGGATTTTTGCCACTCAGCACCTGAGAGTGAAGGAAGAACAGAGAGAGAAAAAACACTGATCACGAATTAGAAGTCTAAAACGAGAAGTTTTAAAGAAAAATGTTGGAGGATTTTGATATAAGAGAAGAGGAGCTTGAGTTTTCATACGTCGCGTCAGAGGTCACCCTTCCGGCAGAACTAAACTCTTTAATGAACGCACACACGGCCATTGCCGGAAGCCATTGATTATAGTTTATATAGTTTTAAATATGGATATTTTTCCTCACAAAAACACATCGCTTTGCTTTAGAAGGCAATTATTAACCCACTGGAGTCTTATGGATGGATGGAGCTTCAAAAACTCTGGCACTATTCAATGCCATTACATAGGATATTAATTAATATACCTCTGATTGTGTTTGGCTGAAATAAGAAAGCAATATACACCTATGGCTTGAGGGTGAGTAAATTATCAAATCATTTCATTTTTGGGTGAACTATTCCTTGAAATACTTTGGCCAGTTAAAAAATTATTTAAGCAATTTTGTATTATTAATTGAAAGAATTAAAAGAGCAGTTTCATGTCTATCCTTGTATTGGTCAACTGGTCTGATATGGGATTTGGGGCCAGATTTACTAAACAGGGCAAATTAGCATGAGAGTGCAATTCCAAAAAAACTCTGTTGGGAGTGGAAAGTTCAGCGCATGATCTAATAATAATAACAATAATAATAATTTGTTACATTTATATAGCGCTTTTCTAGGCACTCGTGCTTTACATAGAAGGGGGGAATCTCCTCATCCACCACCAATGTGCAGAATCCACCTGGATGATGCGACGGCAGCCATATTGTGCTTGAACGCCCGCCACACACCAGCTTATGGTGGAGAGGAGACAGAGTGATGAAGCCAATCAGTATATGGGGATGATTAGGAGGCCATGATGGACAGGGGATCTTCATCTACTGAATGGTCATCTAAAGGTCATCATCTACTGATGACACGCAAATTAAAGAACACAGATGTAACCTGATCATTTCCATAATGACCAGTGCAATCAACCAGCTAGCGTCTGGTTTGACGTGCTCTTTTTGTGCAGTAAATAATGGCGCAAACACCAGTAAATTGACGAGCGCAAACCTTAGTAAATCAGCTTGCATGATTCATTTAAATACTCTCTTCCCATGAATTTTGCACCTGAAAGGGAAACTCCTTAGCCTAGAAATCTAGACGCACCCTAGCGGTAGCAAATGTAATTTGCATCCAGGGTCGTCTAGCAAATCTCCGTAAACTTGCGAGCTTGAAAAACCAAACTCTAGTCTGGCCAATCACATCGTGTATATGACGGCATACGGTTCCGTGTGAAATCCCTGCTTACAAAGAACGTTATGGCACTGAAGTCATTCTTAAAAAAGGAAGATGTGTTCTGAGTTTTGCCGACTGGATCCGGCAAAAGTTTAATCTATCAACTAACTCCGCTGGTGGGAAAATGCATGGGACTTAACCCGCTTGTGATTGTTGTCACCACTGATACCGCTCTGGTTGTTTGTAGCGCTATTCTATTGCGTGCAGAGGGAATTTGAAAGACAACCGTTTAGCCCGCCTCTCGGATTGAGCTCTGCCAATGGTGTGTTCCCAGACTAGGGCTGGTCGATAAAAAACACAAAATAATTTTCCTCAATACAACGATAACAACAGTTCGAAAAATGCTTGATATAATGCTTACGCGCTATGCGTAACACTGCGAATGCGGTGTGCAGACCGGGCTTCTGTTCTGGGTGCCGCACGTGGCGTTGTTGACAGTCACAGTGGTGGACAGGCTAACAGGCTTGGAGGATTGGAGTGGAGTGGAGCAAGAACAATGAGCGATAGGGAAGAAAATTCAGCGCTCACGACCATCTCGAAGGACACATATATCGTTGACAAGAAAGGTAACAACTTCAGTGATTTGGAGATATTTTGGCTATTTTCCGACATAAAACAGAGCGACGTGCACTGCTTATAGGTTCACCACACGGTAATATAATTATTCAATTATCTTGTTTCTTCGAAGTTCTTCCATATAGCATTGAGCCCAACACAGCGCTAACTCTACATTAGCCTAATATCAGCTCACGCAGAAGCGTAACTTTTTTTTGTTTTGTTATAGACTCGAAAATTATGTAGGTATTAGTGGAATTGCTTTATCATGGTTTAAATCATACCTATGTGACCGTTATCAGTTTGTAGCAGTAAATGAAGAGATGTCACACTGATCGCAAGTTCAGTATGGAGTACCACAAGGCTCAGTGCTAGGACCGCTACTCTTCACCCTGTACATGCTACCACTGGGAGATATTATTAGGAAGCATGGCATTAGTTTTCATTGTTATGCTGACGATACTCACCAATTTACAAGATTTACAAGAAACTTACCAATTCACAAGATTAACGGAATGCATAGCTGATATAAAACATTGGATGACCGGTAATTTCCTGCAACTCAATTCAGAAAAAACAGAATTTTGAATTATTGGACAAAAAAGCTCCACAAGTAGTAACCTAGAATCCTGTCTAACACTTGATGGCAGACACACTCTGTCAGTTTAAATCTAGACTAAAAACACATCTCTTTACTGTGGCATACACATAAAACACTTTTTCAATGAATTGATTGTTAGGCTGCATTAACTAGGTCAGCCGGAACCGGGAACACTTCCCATAACACCTGATGTACTCGTTACATCATCAGAAGAATGGCATCTACGCTAATGATAGTCTCTCTGTTTTATCCCGATATTTACTGCAGTCAGCCTGATCCGGGCCGTATCCAGATCAGATGGAGGACCTTCGCCCAGACAAGACCAACACAGGACCTCGAAGTGTCTGCAGAGACCGTGTCAATTAGCCTCCCCCTGCAACTGCCTCATCGACACGGCATCTCAATAAACCCGTCTCCAGCGTGATGACTCCGATTGTTCGAATATTATAATTAAATAATACTTAAATCGATATGTCATCCGCAATAAACCCGTCTCCAGCGTGTTGCCCCCGATCATTTGAATATTGCACTTTAATAATTATTTAATCAACATCATCCTCAATAAACCCGTCTCCAGCGTGTTGCCTTCGGTCCTTCGAATATTCCGATCTATTATGACCTCTGACCTGTAAAGCTGCCAGAATAATAATAAGAATAATACAAATAAGAATAAGAATAAGAATAATACGCTGTTTGTTAATTGGCCAGAGGAGAACTGGCACCCCGACTGAGCCTGGTTTCTCCCAAGGTTTATTTTTCTCCATTAGGTCACCTAATGGGGTTTTGGTTTCCTTGCCACTGTTGCCTCTGGCTTGGCGTGCTCAGTTGGGGACACTACATTTTTCAACTAAACATCAAAATAAATCTAATTAATAAACTAAATTAACCATATAAACTAAATTACTGATCTAGTTATTGATCTAAAGCCCACACTGTCACCGTATGGAAATTGAAATGAACTGATGACATCAAATGGCTATACAGCTTAATAAAATTATGCTACATTATTTTCCTGTTTAACACAATAAAGCTGCTTTGAAACAATCTACATTGTTAAAAGCGCT